>JAWNON010000225.1:11725000-11760000 GCA_035045945.1 Drosophila anceps
TTAATATTAAAATGTTAACCATTCTGTATGTGTGTGTGGGTGTGTGGGTGTGTGTGTGTGTGTGTGCGTGTGTAGGTGTATATGTGTTTGAAATGCATTTGAAGCCCCATTAGAAACCATTTTGATTGAAGCTCCTTTCAATCTTTCGCAGGCTTCGATTCGTTTTGCTTTTGTACTCGAGACTTGTTCTCTTATTTGTTTTCGTTTTCCCCGATAAAAGAAAAAGCGCCTTAAGCTAAACCAAAAGATAAGCAGACATTTTAGTGAATCGAAACAGAAACTTATCGATGTGACAATGGAGGGTAAAGCAAAAGGCATACAAGAGAACGAAACGAAGAGATAATTTCAAATAATATTTAATGTCAAACCAAATGATATGATTCGAAATCAAAATCGAATAGTTTACACATACAGTGAATCACATAGAAATTTTTATACACATCACATCCAATATTTCATATAGTAATAGTAGCAATTAATATATATGCAATTAGTAGCGTATACGCAGTAAGAAAATCAAGAAAAAAACAAAAGCATAAAAATTCAGAAGATATTTTTAGATATAGCTAAGTACGGGTACGAGAGTTTGAGTTTACAGTATACGGGTTATCACATCTTATCAGCAATATATGTTAATATCGTATCTGGTATTTTATGTATTGAGTTTGGGTGTTTTGAGTACTTTCAGCAATTTTTAGTATATAATATATATACACTCGATATCTGTTGAAGCAAACATAGTAAAGAATAAGGAAATTAGACTTAAAACCTAGATCCGATGTTAACCTACATAATGCTTCAGTTGAAGAAAGTTTTTTTTTTTTGTAATTGATATTGGCGCCAGTGTGAAACGTTTTTCGAAAAATAACATCGTTTGCAGTTAAACTTAAAAGAAACTCTTATACAAAATGAAATATTGAAATAAATGAAAGAGGAAATAATATTTGAATTGAATAACATAGGTTTGTAAGTGTGATTGATTGATTGATGGTGCTGTTGGAATTGTTTATGATGTCTGCTTGAAGATAAGATCTGAGGATCCGTTACACACACACACATTTAGTATATATTGTATATACATACATATTATGCTAATAATATGTGCTAAGTATATGTATCATGAACAATCATACAGAATGTAGGTAAGGAACTTGTTTGATTGATTGCTATACAGGTGTGTATCGTATCGTTTCGTGTATACATATATATATATATATATATATATATATATATATATATATATATATATATACATATATTTATAATGCTTTTAATGTTGAATTCTGTTGGCTTTGTTGTTCTGTTGGATTTATACACTGTACTACACGAGATTCTATAAACGTGTTGCTAGCTATACATATACATATATATTGTTTCTCAAATATACATATGCAGTATATATATATATATCGCGCTTCTATATGATAAGCAAATTATTGTTCATGTACTGTACTGTAAGCGTTTTGTATGGATTATCAGAGCATTGGATATACGCACAAACATAGATCAGTAGTATATATATAGATAGTGAATGAGTATATATATATATATATATATTGACAGATATATTTAGATATATATATATATATATTTAGACAGAGTTAGACAGAATTAAGATAGATAGAGCGAACGAGCGAACGAGCGAATGTACGATCAATATATATATATATATATTTATGATAAAAAGAATTTACAAAAATAAGCTTATGAAACCGTGTAGGCATTGAATTGTCCTCTAAGTATAAGCTATGGCAGATGATTATATAAGTTAGTGTTCGAACTGAGCAACATTGAAATCGTGTGTGTTCTCTAGATCGTATTGTGTGTGTCTGTTATTTGAATGAATGAATTTGTATAACACAATTGATTGTGTTCAGGAAAGAGAGTCGAATTCAAATGAGCGACAGAGATAGCAGCTGTAGAAATAGCAGTAGTAGTAGTAATAGTAGTAGTAATAGCAGTAGGAATAGTAGTAGTAGTAGTAGTACTTGTTGTATTAATAATTATAGTTTTTTGTTGCGTATGAGGTGTTGTTATTTATATATATTTTTTTGCGCTTTCTTAACTTTTTCTTTTGAGTATTTGTTGTATTTTTTAAAGCATTTATTTCCAAAATGGAGAATTGTTTATTTTTGCTTTTATTTTTCTTCTTTTTTTTTTTAATTTTTCTTCAAGTATTTATATGAAACGAAAAAAGAAAACAAAAGAGAAAAGAGTATTTACCTGCGTTTGGTGATCGGGGGCAGGGTGGCCCGTGTTGTCTAACAGTGTAGGGGAAGCAGGGCGAGCATCTATAGCAACGAATATAACATAAAGACTTCACATTTACCACAGCAGACCATTACAAAAAATTATTTGAAAGAAGTTGTAGTAGTAAGTAAAAAAAAGAAAAATAATACAAAATTCAAATTTAAATAACCAAAAATCAAACTGAAAGAAAATCAAAAAAAAAAAACGAATTGAATGTAGTCTCAAAGTTTGAGTTACAGCTGCTGCCTGGTAAGGTTTACTCTTACTTATATAGAATATATCGAAGCGCTTTCGTTATCGTTATCGTTATCGTTATCGTAATCGCGTGGGTCCGATAATCAGTTTCAAGTTGTTTGTTTTTACATAATTCACCGCAGTTTGAAAACCAAAAATCCAAAAATACAATCAGAAAATCCAAATAATAAAATTCAAACCAATTGAGAATGAAATCAAATAAACTTTAAACATTGTTACGGGGGGCATTGAAAATTGTAATTGAAATTGAAATAGAAATTTTGGTTGCTTGCAAAACGATTTCTCGAAAACACAATACAAAACGGAGTAAAAGGCGCCAAAACGTAATGGATCGCTAGGAACATTGGCAACAGTCAAAATCGTATTCAAAATTGTTGATCAAGTTAGTTAAGAGTTATTGTACATATATGCATATACGTTGTAGTAGTTACTTAATTTGATGAATATCATGTATGTAAGTAGCATTAAAATTTATATTACCTTTTGCGCATGGCGTCTGGTCTTACGAAAATCAAATCCCTATAAGAAAAACTGCTCTGGGCAGCGTATCTTAGGTTTTTGATGAATAAAATAATTACACATTGAATAGTTACGGCCAGTTAGATGGCTCGCATGATATTGTAAATACATATATATTAGTATATGATTATAGATATAGGGTTAAGAACGATTTTTTTTTTAAATATATTTTACACTGAAGAAATGTACATAGATTACAAAGAGAATGCTCGTCATTCAAGTGAAATTCACTTTGATATATATATTTATATAAATATATATATATTTATATAAGTTATATGTGCTTTAAGCCCCTGCGGTGTTGTTGTTTTTGTTGTTATATCTCTAAAGAAACCAAAAAAACAAAATGACAAAGAAAAATAGAATTTTTATCCAAAGTATTAAAGTAGGCTAGTTGGCAAACAAACAAGAGCAAACATTCAAAACCAGCAGAAAAGTAGATATATATATAATTAATGACGAAGAAGAAAATTAACAAAAACTATATATTTTTAATATATATATATATATATATATATATATATATATATATATATATATATATATATATATATATATATATATATATATATATATATTTGTTGTAGAAAGCACACATGGGGCGTTGAAACCGGAAAGAAAGTTCAGTAAATTCGATTTCAAGAGGTTTTTTTCTTCTCTAAAGTACAAGATAGACTGGCTGAAACATACATACATACATGCATACATACATACATACATACATACATACATACATACATACATACATACATACATACATACATACATACATATGTACATACATACATACATACATACATACATACATACATACATACATACATACATACATACATACATACATACATACATACATACATATATACATACATACATACATACATACATATGTACATACATACATACATATGTACATACATACATACATACATACATATGTACATACATACATACATATGTACATATGTACATACATACATACATACATACATACATACGCATATGTATTACAGTTGGGCCTAGAAACTAGATTCGTGAATATGTACAGCATCGCGGATTTCATTAGACGTTAATCCATTGTAAACTCTATATAATTGATCGGTGAACAACTAAGGAATTACAATTCATTCGGCAAACAGGTGCAAGAAACTAGTCTCTGTTTTATGCAAATAAATTCTTAAATAAAATAAGGTAATAAGTAAATTATATATATTTATATATATATATATATATATATATATATATATATATATATATATATATATATATATATATATATATATATATATATATATATATATATATATATATATATATATATATATATATATATATATATATATATATATATATATATATATATATATATATATATATATATATATATATATATATATATATATATATATATATATATATATATATATTTATATATATAAATGAAAATATATTTATAAATTTACTGGATTTGATTGACATGCAAGAGACCATCTAGAAATTTGCAAGGCTAGAGAAAGTCACGCAAGACAAGAGACAAAAGTTGAATTTAAGAAAGTTAGTGTATAGACAGCATAGGAAATGAACAACAACAACGAAAAAAAAGAAGAAAAAGAGTTTTCATGTGCATAAAGAGAAGAAATCTTAAAGACTTGAAAAACTTCTTCAATTTTCAAATCATATTGAGAAACAAAAATGAAAAGGGAAAGCGAGAGCGAGAGTTAACTTAAAGATTGTGTATACAACAACAAGAACAACAACTATGTATCTATATATTGTATTTGATAAGGATTATATAATTCGATTTCGAACCGATAAATCAAATAAGTCAAAAAGAAAGAAAAGAAAAAAGAAAGAAAAAGTTTTCTGACAGGTGCTGAAATTATGAAATATTTTACAAAATCAAACCGAAAAGTTAAGATAAGATAAACAATTGAATTAGTTATAAAGAAATGTTGGAGTATTATTTAAAAAGTTCTGCGGAATTATAACAGACTCAAAAGGAACATATATGTATATATATTAATATATATATATTAAAAAAATATTAGCGGCGTTCAGAACAGAAATTGTATTGAGTTATTCATCTGTAACTGTTTGTTATAAATATTTATAATTAAAAAAAAAAATTATTTTGAAATTTTTTTTTTTGCGAAGAGTTAGACAGAAAGAGAGAAGAGTGAAAGATTTTTCTGTGTCGTCACGAAATTTGTATATTTTTTTGTTGTTGTTTCTTTTTGGAGTATGATAATATATAGTGTTTATTATTTTTCGCTGATTCCAGATTGATATTACGTATAAAATTAAAAAAAAGCAACAGAATCTTGTGGCTGGTTTCAGAACAGTTGCTATATACTATATATATGTATATCATCCTGCATGTTTTTGTGTAGTCTGAAAAACCTGCATATTTATTATCTTATAAAGTGTGTAATGTATTTTTTTTTTGCTTTGAGATATTCCTTCTTTTTTCATCTTTTATTTTTTGTTTTTTTTTTTTTTCAATCGAAACGAAAAGTGAAAATCAAAAATAGTAAGCCTGTAATTGCTTGTCGAATAAGTTTTTTTAGTATCATATTTAGTAAAAACTGTATTGAAATCATAAGGAAATTAATTGAAGAACAAACACAAAAGAATGCAATTAAATTGATTGATCGAATTGATCTGCACAAAGCCTACTTACTTTTGCCTTGTGCGCCACGCTGCCCAGCCACGCCGGGCATCATGTTGTCGCGGGGCGGCGGCGGCGGTCCCCTGGCACCGGGCCCCTGACCCCTGCCCCGTTGAGCGAGACTGCCACGCCCAGCGGTGCCGCCAGGCCCCATTTGATTGTTGTACTGATCGGGCGCATCGGCCAGAAAATTGGATGGCACCAAGCCCCGAACACCGTCCAGTTCGCCCATGTAGAAACCATCTTCATCCATATCACCATAAACGAGTATGACCTCGCCCGTCTTGAAACATAATTCCACTTGCTAAAGGCGAGTTGAATGCTCAATTCACATTCGTGTTTTAGAGGGTTTCGCCTTTGCCGCCCACTTACCTCGGCATCCACATTCGGACTCAACTCCTGGGGATCATAGTCATAAAGGGCGACCATTCGCTTCACGGGCATATTCGCATAGATGTCACCCCAGCGATCGCGGCTCACGTTGCGCATGCTCTGCTGTGGCGCATTCTGGCCGGGAATCACCTGTCCGGTGCCAGGTGCAGTTGTCTGCCCGCCGGTTATTTGGGTTGTGGTGTCCTCCACCTCGCTGACCATGTTGTGCGGCACGTAGCCGCGACGGCCGCGCAGCTCACCCCAATAGAAGCCATCGGCATCCTTATCACCAAACACCTGCGCCACAGACCGTAAAAGAGAAGGATTGACTGTTAGCAAGGTCGAGAGCCAAGCACTCAGATATATGCATATATAAATATATATGTATAGTAGTTATAATGCTAGTTGGTAGTGTATGTATATGTGCATATCGCTAACTTAACGTTTATTTATGGAACTATGGAAATTAGAGAGAGAGATTGAGAGAGAAGAGAACAACGTCTACTTAGTGTTTGGGTAATAGAAATATGGTAGTTACTGTATTGGGGATTATTGGTAGTTACATAAGTAGTATGGATATGGTTATGCTTAAACTTATCGATCACAATCTCAACTGTATGTTAGGTAAATGGAGCAGACTGAGCCATATTTATTGTCGAAGGAAAAACATGCACAAAATTCATTCATTCAATTAGCGGCAAGCGCAGCCAATTCTTGGCATCGTTCCAATTCGGCAACCAATTCAGAGCAAGCGCTGCTTTAGCTGCTTTCCAAATTAGCTGATGCTGATTGCTGATTAGAGATTGCTGGATTGCTGATGGCATTACCATTTCGTGTTCCGCACGTCGTTTGTACTAGTTCCATTGGGTTAGCGAGTGCGTCGCGGCTGCAAAGTGTTTTGGTGGTTCTGTGTAACAGCAAAATTGCAAAGAACTTACCTTGATAGTATCGCCCTCTTGGAAGGGCAGCTCTTCGTCGCACCCATCTGGATTAGGACTCATTGTGGATGGATCGTAGTCGAACATTGCCACAAAATATCGCGGTTTTTTCTGCGCCCCGGGCAATTGTTGCTGCTGCTGTTGGCCCGGTTGCTGGCCGGGTAACATTTGACCTTGCTGCGCCTGCTGTTGCTGCTGTTGTTGCTGTTGTTGTTGGGTGAGTGCACCACGTGGACCTTGCACTTGGCCAGGCATTTGGCCAGGCATTTGGCCAGGCAGTTGACCCGCCATCTGACCCTGCATCTGACCTTGCATGTGCCCCTGCATTTGCCCCGACATTTGTCCAGGTATCTGACCCTGCATTTGCCCAGGCATTTGACCCTGCATGCCATGCATTTGGCCCTGCATCTGGCCCGGCACTGGACCACGAAAGCGTGCTCCGTGTGCACCGTATTGCTGCTGCTGCAGCTGCTGCTGTTGCTGCTGCTGTTGTTGCTGCTGCTGCTGCTGCTGCTGTGGTCCCTGGGGTCGTCCTGGCACCATGCCGCGCTGTGGTGCAGTCGGCTGGTAGCCCTGCATATCGATAAGTTATCGATCGCGGATAGCACGCGCATGAATTTGAATTAATTTAAATGAATTTGAAATTTTGTTAGCATTTTTTTTGTTGTTCTTTTTAGACTTTCGCAAAGTTTGTTCTTAGATTGTACTCTGTTTTTCATTCACATTGTCTATAGAGAGGTAAGTTCTTTAGCAATGTGCGGGCGTCTGCGTATAGCGTTAAGGCTCGACACAACTAAAGAGGTTATATAATTACATATGTATATAGACTAGTAGTACGTGTCTGTCTGTGTGTGTGTGTGTGTGTGTGTGTGTGTGTGTGTGTGTGTATGTGTGTATTATATTATGTATATTAAGAAAGGCGCATTAAGCAGGAGTCTAAATACGAACAGCTGGGAAATCATAATGCTATGGCTGATAGGTCAAAGGCAAATACGAAGCTAGTTTGTTAAGTGTTTTTTTGGAAGTAAGAAAGCGCGAATTCGAGTTGAAACAGTATCTATGTTGTATGTATTGTGTTTTGTATACACATGTCGCTAATATGAACTGCAAACCTACTGAACACTAATTTATATGTATACTTACACATATATATACATGTACATATACATATATGTATACATACATGCATGTACATACATCAACTTATATTATATATATATATAGCATGAGGTTTTTTATCATTGATGCATTTCGTATATAGTTAGTAGGCGCTGAGACTATCCCAGTTAAGCATTTTAAATCGATTTTATATACATCATTGAATTTCGCTTAAGATTGAAAGGTTATTTTTAAAATTTTTGTCTACTCTTAAAGTAACAGTAACTTTGGCATATAGATACGATTGATAAAATATTGTTCAAGTATCCTGGCTAACCATGCAAAAGCTTAACACTTCATTCACGACTTTTGAAACTTCCCTAGAGACAAAGGGTTGCCCTCAAAAATAGGCAAATATTTTTTTGGAAAATCAACAAAAATAAAAGATTTGCGAACCGAAAAGATTTATGAACTAAAGAATTGAAAGGATTCAAACAATATATAACTCAATATTTTCGTACTTAGCATTTCGTTTAAGCTTAAGTAAAGCATATTTCTACTTGTTTTTTTTTTTTTTTAGATGTTTTTAATACTATATTTATAGTTAGTTTAAGCTATAGAAATTGAGATACGTATTACTAAAAATGCAGCGAACTCTTAAGATGAGTTTTTACTCTAGGCAAAATTATTACAATTGAACTTATATTTTAGTGTGTGTGTGTGTGTGTGTGTGTGTTTAATACGAATGTGTATGTGAGAGATGCTGTGGGTATAACTTACATTCTGGTTCACTTGACTCTGTGTGGGTTTCGAGAAGAGGCCACCGAGCAGGCCACCTAACAAGCCGGAGCTTCCGTCGGGCTGTTATCGATTCGATTCGATTCGGTATGGTAACGGGTTAACGGTATCGTTTCATATAATGAAAATGAATATGTATAACTTGTTTTGGTTTAAAATTGTTCGTTGCATTGCGTATTTTTTTTTGTTTTTATTTAATTTTTCCTTAATCAAATTCCGCTCAAAATACTTATTGAAGTAAGAAAAGTTTCTATCGTTCAAACTGAGTAACTCAATTAAGTTTTTGCATTTGGCAGCAAAGTTTTTGGAACATGCTTTTTGTGAACTGTACTAAAACAAATATGAAAACAATTTAACGAAACGAAACGAAACGAAACGAAACAAAACACAAAATTCATGAATCCAAAATCAAAATCCAAATCAAACACTAGCATTAAGAAATCGGCATACTTTATCACACAGAACCGAAGAAATAACAACTAAATTAATAATAATCAATTTACATACATACAAATTCTTAGTTTTTGTTTTTGGATTTAGGGGTTATTTAGTTGTGGGTCTCAATACAAATTGCTTTGGTTCTTAATTAATATTCATATATATATATATATATATTTATACTTTCTCATAGATCTCGGCAACACAGTTCATTTTTTTTTCTTTTTTTCATTTTACAAAATTTTGTGTGTGAATTTTTGTGCGATTGTCTAATATTTCATATAGTGTATGTATATAATGTGGTTATATTGCAAAACAATTCATAGAAAATAGGTTGAGAGAAGTAAGTAGAGTAGTAAAGGCAATTCATAATAGATATAGAAAGATATAGAAAGTATATATGTAGCTGATAGAATACTTTTCCTTGTTTCTCATTTTCAAAATATCCATTATGAACTCGTAATCAAGTTGATGTTCATTTCAACCAAAAACAAACTGAACATAAGTTGGTTAAGTATATAGTATGTATATGTGGGATTTTCCATTTCAGTATCAGATATACAAATCATAATGGGGATTATTGGGATTGGCATTCAAATTCAGATAGAGTACGATCTACATTCAGTAGAACCTTATGTACAATCTTGTAGGAGATGGATTGATGTATATTTAAAGAGAACTTTTTGAAAACTCAGAACCAATTGCATTTGAAATAATAATAATAATAGTTAGACGAAAAATAAAACGAGTTCACAGAACATTATTTATATACAGTGAATGTCAGAGCTAAGCGATCAGCAGACAGATCTGGCTAATTGGCTGACATTTGGGTGCGGCGCAAACACACTAACCTGATGACCCGGCTGGGCCTGGCCCGGCTGCTGGTTGGGCAGCTGGCCCGGCTGTTGCTGCTGCTGCTGCATCTGATTGGGATCATATTGCGTGTGATCCTGCTGGCCGCCCATCATGTGCGGCTGTCCGGTCATGCCCACCTGATGCTGCTGCATTGGCATGCCGTGGAGGCCCTGCTGTGGCAGCTGCGGACCCATGCCCATTTGATTTGGTCCCCGGCGAGCGACAGCATTCCGCACGTTGTCTATAGATAGAGAGATTTGTAGATGACTCGCATTCAAATTGATAGTAATTGGTGCGCTCACTTGGTATTAAGATGGGTGCACTGTCCGCCGACTGTGAATCGCGAGATTTGGTGCGTATGGTAACGGCCCGGGGATTGAAGACGCCCAGCTTGCCGATGTCGATGAGTGCATGATCGCCCGTAGGTGAGTTAATGTCGGTCACCTTTTTACCATCGGCGTACACAGCATAGCCGGTTACGGGCCCCGTGGACGTGGGTCGGTTAACCGGCTGCCATGTCACCAGTATGGTGCCATCCTGAGGACCAGCCTCCAATTGGATGTCTTGTGGGGGATCAGGCAAACCTTTGGTCAGTGTGCGAAAATCGGCATAGGCGCCGGGTGCTTCCTCCTGGCCAGGTCTGCCCGGTGCTTGCGGCGTATGCTGACCAACGGCACGCAAGTGCTTGGCACGCACAGTCACCCGATATTGGGTGCTGGGCGCTAGCCCGGTTATTGTGTGCCTATACATGCCCGGCTTGACGGTGCGCACCTCCACATTGTTCACACACACCACGTGCTGGTGGTTGGAGTTGGCTGGCAGCCATGAGATAACCGCCGAGGAACACGTTATGTGCGAGGCGCGCACCGCCGAGGGGCCCAAGTGCGAAGTGTCTCGCCCAATGATCATTGTGCAGGCGGCGTCCCTGGACGTCTGACGGGTTTGCGTAACGCTCCGCACGCTGATGCGATGCGGCTAAGCAGATAAGAGAATGCAGAATATACATAAGAAGAAGAAGAAGAAGATGTAATATTGCATCACTCGAGACTTACCCGCGTGGAGTCGACGCCCTCAATCAGAGCGCGTGTGCGTTCGTTGGCCTTCACCGTGACCTTGAGCACACCATCTACATAGACGTGATAGCTGTCAATCAGATTGTAGCCCACCGGCTCCGGTGGCGACCAGCCAATGAGCACGCTCTTGTTAAGCTGCCGTTCCAGCGTCAAGTGCTTCGGAGCTGGAACTGATGTGGGGAGAGCAGGCAAGACGAGAAACGTAATGTACTTATTAGTATTTCAGTTCTTATCAAATGAGATGTTATTTATTGATTGCTTCTAGCCTAATCCAGTGCGTCTCTACAGTTAGGGTATACAAAAGACGTTATGCTCACATTTGCCAACGCAGACGACGCATTCGAGTGGCCACAAAACCCAAACCAAATCAAACAGATTAAATATTGGGGTATGGGGAGGCAATGGGAGCGTATATATACATACCATTATCGCTAATGTCATCCTGGTCGTGCTCCAGATCGGTGTGCGTCTCACTCAAACGTGCCAGTTCCTCGTGCGTGTGTGTGAGCAATGGGTTGTGCGGCGGCAAGGAAGGCAGCGACGTTGTGTCGCACTGCATGGAGCCATCCTCGGCGTCGCGCAAAGTGGACAACACCGCCTGATGGAACTCCAGCAAATCATCGCCTAATCGAATTGAGCCGCCAGTAATGAGTGATTTATTTATTGAATTGATTACTCAAATGTTTACCCACCCACAAGTCGCTGCACAAACGAAGCGGGCACTAAGCCGCGTCGTCCATCCAAGAGCTCAGCATCTAGGTAGCCACCCTGCGGCTCGCCGCTGGTCCACACCAGCAAATAGTCGCCGGCGCAGAGCGAAAGCTCGCCCTCAGCTTCCCTGTAAGACAAATGGAAAGTTTATTTATAATAACCTATAATGACCATATGTTCGTGCAGGTCACTCACTCTGGCGGATCGTAGGGAAAGCGCGCAATGAAGACGCAACAGCGTCCCTTGCCAGGTATGTCCAACATGTCAACCTGCGGCTCACTGGCGCCGTTCAGCCCATGATTGCGAGCTGAAAGCAAATTGAGCATTAGAATCGGGTATTTCGAGAGCAGCCAACGCTATGCTCACTGTCCAGTTCAAGGGCGCCCAGCGCCAGGCCGCTGCGATTGTGCATGATGGAGGCGCCGAGCCCATCGGTGAACTCATCCAGGCCCCAGCTGCTATGGCCCACGGGTATGGGTGAGCATGGTGAGCTGCGATTGCCATAGCGCGTCATCGGAATATCAATCTCATCCAGCATTTTCATCTTGGTGGCCTGGCGTAGTGCCGCCGATGTGAATGGATACGAGGCGCTCGATGCAGCATCCATGAACGGTGGACCATACGCGCTTCCCAAGGCGCCGGCAGCGCCAGCGCTCAGCCCGTAAAGAGATGTGGCGCCCGTGATGCCACCGCCAGCTGGTCCCAGGCCAAGCAAGGCGCTCGTGTCGAGCATGTTGATATTGCTCATGGTGGGATGGGTCAGCGAGGTGCCGACTACGCCGCTGCCGCCGCTCAGGCCCAAGGCCGAGTAGCTGGTCGAGCCGCCAGGCGGCAGATTATGCGAGTTGAGTGACAGGAGGGGCATGGTTGTGCTCTGTAAATTGTACAGTTGTATTGTTCCGCGCTTCTCGATTCAATTTCAATTTCAAATTCAATTTCAATTCAATTTCAATTTTTTGTGTGCGAATTTTGGTTTTGTTTTGTTTTTTTTTTTTTGATTTTCAATTTACATTGTTTTTGTTGTTGTTGTTGTTTTCGGTTAGTGTATTAGTACAGGCGGGTGTTACAAGGGTACACATACAGACATACAGATTATTGCATAGACACACAGACAGACACACACACAGAGAGAGAGAGAGAGAGACATTGAAAGACATGGATTGCAGATGATGCGTATAATTTGGAATTTGCATCGCAAGTTTCAGCACATTGGGAAGAGAACGAATCGAAACACGAATTATTTTACATAAAGAGAAAAGAGAATATATAGAAAAAAGAGAGAGAGAAAGAGAGAGAGAGAGAGGAGAGACAAGAGAGAGAGAGAGAGCACATAAAACGGGAAAAGAGATCACAGAGTAGACGTTTATTGGTCAATATATAACAGGAAGCCAGCTAGAAACAGCATTATATATTAGCTATGAGAAAGTATTTGAAAATCTTGAACGAACATGTTATTGTGATTAACGACGCAGACGAGAGCTGATATATAAGTTATGAATATAGAGTTAGTTGCTAAGTGAACTGAAGCCGTTTCCAAGCAATTCATATGAACAATGTTGCCTTAACAATGGATTAGTTTATTAGTTAAGCATCGAAACGGAAAGCGTCGAAATGTTCTAGTGTTAATTCGCTATAGATTTGATATTGATATTGATATATATTTATATTTATATAAGTCGTAACTCTTGATATGTATATGCATGTGTTGGCTATATGGAATTTAGTTTGTATACGTAATGTGCTGTGCGTGCGAGAAGAATGGGAAATGCGACATGGTTGAAATTTTTGAGTGAAATGGCATCAGCATTAAGCATGCAAGTTTCTAATAAAGATAAGGCATCAATTATATGCATATAAACTGCAGAGTAGTTTAGAATTCATCATTTAAATATACAGAAATTCTCAAAATCTTTAAGCCAGTTGCTATGAAACTAGAGAAAATTCCCTTTGCCCAAAAATATAATACATATAAAAAAGTAATATATAAAATAAATATATATGTTTCATCTGATATGATGTTCTTCTGCTCTGATAAATCACTAATATACAAGCCCGTAGTCCAGCCCACCTCAACCAAGTCAACTGCAAGTAAGTTTGAAAAACTTAAGATCAAGACGTGATAAAACTATTCTGTCGACAGATCCCAATTTAGCATCTTAAAAGCATTGAAAATATATAGTATATACAGTCTGAATTTTGGTAGCCAAACTTGTATCAAATACTGTAGCCCATAGGCGAAGGCTCAAAGTTTTCTGGAACTATTGAAAGAACTTTTTGTATAGCTGTAAGGGTATTTTGTCTGCCGCAAAAGTAATATATCTTTTTCTCACCAAAATTGCTTTTATCATAAAGAAAAAAAAGTACGGTTCTACACACTATTAAGAAATGTACGTAGACTAAAAGTTTAGGAAATCTGCTGAAATTCTTTGCATGCTATTAAAATATTTAACAACAAATGCGAAACAATTTTCGAAATTCTTCAAAAACAAATTTAAAAAAATACTAAGTAAAGTTCAATATACATTACTTTAACAAAAAATATATTAAAGTTCATTAAGGAAATACATTGAAATACCAAAAGTTGCATCTGAGTAACAATCAATGTGTTAGCTACGCAAGTATTCGAAACGTTATGTTAGACTGTGTGTATGTATGTATGTATGTATGTGGTCATGTATGTGGATAGGTGAGCATGTGAGTATGTAATTATTTTCAATAATGAAACTACAACAAAGCACAAAATGTGATATTTATTAAACGGCGAGCGGCAGTCGCAGCGCCACTTGGCTCAGCCACAGTGGCGCATGATCAACAATTATATGAACAAACACGAAGGCTACTTTAAGCAGATGATCACCAAAAGGAGCGCCAAAGCCATGTCGCCAAGTGCCAAGCAAAGGCTTCAAAGCGGATTTAGTTTTGGCTTTCAAAAAAAAGCTAATTTAATTGCATTTTATAAAGTTTTGTTTTCTTGGGTTTTCTTTTCTTTTCTTTTTTTTCTTTCTTTTTGTATTTGTTGCTTGTAGTTCATTGCAATTGAAAATAGTTGGTTTACCTGACTTAATGCCGTTGGCATAGCCTTCATCGTGTGAATATTTACCGGCAATGGTGGAATGCCAGTTATTCCACTAGTTCCACTCAGCAGCTTCTCAACGGAGCTCTGGCCACCGCCGTAGGCAGCCGCATTCATTGATTGCAGGGCATGACTGCTCAGACTCGAGGATATGCCACTGATTGAATTGGGCATCAGGGCCGATATGGATGATAAGCCACCACCACCGCCACCACTACCACCAATACCCGCCGCTGCAGCGGCAGCAGCACTCTGCGAGCCAACGCTCGTGCCGCTCAGACTGGTGCTTGCTCCATTACCCAGCGTGGAGGCCAGCGATTGTGGCAGGCTCGAGTAGCCGGACGATAGAGCGGAAACGCCGCCACCCGATGCGCCGCCCAATACGGCGCGTTTATATCGATTCAGTTCTTCTTCAAGTTCTTCAAAAAAAAAAAAAGAAAAAAGATGCGCATGCAAATTTTATAAAGTTGTTTGGAGAATCGAATTACTCTGAACTCACCACTCTTTGATATGGTTCTAAATTCGCTGTTTCCCGTATTCATCATGGAGCTGGGCGGCAAGCTTTGCAAGGCTGACATGCTGGCGCTGGCCGAGGTGCGCGGCTGTTCCAGCTCGGCCAAAACGCGATTGTCCTAGAAACGAACAGCAACAAGGACTCAAAACGGATTTCTATATGTTAAAAATATTTTTCTTATATTTATAAACTATTATGTTTTGTTTATATTGATTAAATGTATTAAATAACATTTGAATATATAGATTATAATTGATTAAAATTACAACTCGACGCAGGGCTCAGGGTATTTCGTAGTCAGGCACTCTCCATTAGAGCACTCTCACTTATAGTAGCTACTTTTTGTGCTTTACATTGATTTTGAACATTTCTGAGCTTCTTTCTGAAAATGTTGTCCAAATTTAAGTGATAGACCTATTCTTATAAGAAAGGTTCAATGGTTTTCAGTCAAGGCTATAAAATCTAAATTCAAGAATGTGTAAATTTGATTGAAGCGTGATGTAGCTGTTATAAGAGTTAACAACTACAGCTGAAAAGCACATGCATGCATAAAATACAAATAATATAATATGAATTAACTAAATTTTAGCTAGCAAAACTTTTCCATAATTTAAAATTTGAGTTCGAAACTTAGTGGCTCAGAGTGCAAGTATACTATTTCTTTATTCATACTAAAATTCCATCATAATTGTGTTACATAATTCCCTCTTAGTACTGTTTTAGAACTTTTATTTCGAGCATCGCCGTAGTTGGCTAGTTGAGAGCTGTCAAGTTACTATGTTCGCCTGAAAGCAATTATTTGTGCTTGTTCATTGCCTGTTCTGTGTGCTCGGAAGCTGGCAGAAAACAAAAGTTGCTTAAGTAAAAACTTTAAATTCGGTGTTAAACATGATGCGCGTCTCGGATTCGGTGACTGGGCTGATAATCAAGGCGCAAAAGGTATCTAGCGACTTCAATGATTTGATACAGCAGACAACGTGTCTGCTGGACGATTGTAAATATGTGAATAAGAAATTCGCCGAGTCCTGTGGCGTTCAGGATGATCAATTGCTGAAGAACTTGGTGAAATATTGCAATGACGACGATCGCATACACCAGCTGCTCGAGAACGCCGAACTGAGACAGACCGTGGAGGATTACAAGGAGGGCGTCAAGCTAATAATGGACAAGTTCAAGGAGCATTGCCTGCAAAACGCACTCGATGAGAGGCTCAATTTGCGCCGTCGATACGTTTCCCAGCTGCAGCAGGTGGTCGATAATCTGGAGAAGCGGATCGAGGAGATGACCCTAGTCATGATATTTAGTATTGGCGACGAGGAGCACAATAGCAATGAGAATCAGCGCATCATCAAAATGCTGACCAAAGACAATGAGCAGATGCGACGCCAACTGCAGATATACTCGAACCAGGATTATTTTAAGCAGGGTCTGCCGCAGCAAACAGACTGCGGCACACAGATCGAACTGGGCGATGTTCAGGAGGCGGACACGTGCAGCATCGGAAGCTTTTGCAGCTTCGTGACCTGTTTATCGTCCGGCTATGAATGCCAGTCGACAGACAATTCAACTAAAAGCGAATTTAAGCCGGATTAACTTTAAGGGGGGGCATTACTTTATTCATTGTTGTTTCATGTTGGGTACTATAATAATTATTTGTTATTTACCTGCTCAATCTTGGCCATTATTATATCGATCTCGGAGCCTTGGTCCTGGTGGCTGATTGTCGGCGCCCATGTGACGGTGGAACTGCTTGCAGAAGTCGGTATATTTGAGCATGGATATTGACCATGTTGCGCTGCCGCGGCTGATGTTGGTGGGCAATTGGCCATGTGCTGGCCACTTGGCCGCCCTGCCTTCGCTTTGAGCGCGGCGGTTAGCTCGATTTGCAGCTCCTCGCAGTGCACGTTCTCCAGTGCCACCTGGAATGCATACAGAAGCGTCGCTAAAGGTCTGTGAGCAACATTTGTTGCACCGACTACGCCTACCTTTTTTTCCAGCTCACGAGCACGCGACTGCAGATTCTCCACCGCCTCGGTGTCGGGTCGAGCGCTGCCGCTTAAATTGCGTATTTGTGCCAGAGTTTCCTGTCACCGGAACCGCTCAGAATTGTAGTTGAGCTGCTATAAATCAATTGATGTGGCAACTCACCTGATGCGCGCGCTCGATCTCGGTGCGTCGCATTTCCGCATCGCGCAGCTGCATGCTAAGCGCGTCCAGCATGCTATTTGGCGCTACGCCGGCGGCCACGGCAGCGGCCGCCGACTGATGATGGTGCATCGACTCGTACGGCATGCTGTGGCTGCCCTTCTGACGTCTGCATATAAAAAAAAAAAAACAAAACAAAACAAAAAAATCGACTTTCAATCCTTGCTTTACTCTTGACAATAAAACCCTCCGTGGGTGGCGGCAGCCAGTGAAGGGTTATTGCTCATTTTGGGCTTGATTTATTTATGTGCGCAAGCTTTAGAAATGGGGCAACTGCCTTGCTTCGCCTTGTAAATGTGAAACGTGCAGCGCACACACACACTCACACACACACACACACAGTGAGCGTGTGAACTTTGAACTTTAGGTTAATTGGTGCTCTGACCGCATTTCGTGTCTGACCCCCAAGGAGCGGCACGCTCATGCAACAATATTTCCCAATACTTTGTGTTGTGTCTCTGATTTAAGACTGCATTCAATGAGCCTTTCCTCGACATTTACGCCATGTAATCGTGTGAAAAAGTGCGTAGTGCTAAACGTTCGCCCTTTCAATCGGCTGACACCTGCGCTGCAATCTAACGCATTGATTTCACTGTCTGCCATTCCAAACACACACACACACACACGTGCGCGCTTGTGTTTAGCAATATATGTATACATACAGCCATGTACACTTATTCACACTCACGTACAGTCAATTGTATTACTCATACGCCTTGTTGGATGCGTGTCGGTATAAAAACAACTGTAACATGAGAATCAGCTAAAAAGAACTAAAAGTTGATCGATACTAGAATACCTCGCAATCAAAACTGAACTGAAAAATATGTTATATGTAATTAAATATAAATATATATAAATAATTAAATAATTAAATTAAATAATTATAAATAATAATTGATTTGAAAATTAGGTTTCATTTTAAAGTTCTTTAATGAAAACAAAGCTTAAACTTATTTTAAATATATATTATATAAATATATATATATATATATATATATATATATATATATATATATATATATATATATATATATATATATATATATATATATATATATATATATATATATATATATATATATATATATATATATATATATATATATATATATATATATATATATATATATATATATATATATATATATATATATATATATATATATATATATATATATATATATATATATATATATATATATTTATATATTTGTAAATTAACAAAACTTTCGTTTTTCATTATCAATTTATACAAAAACTTCTCTGCTCAAACAGCAAAATGATTGGCTACATAGAGTTTTTATAGTTTGAAAGTTGCAAAGTTTTCCTTCAAGGATAATCGACTATTTGGCTAGCCCTGCGTAGAGGGTATTCAACACGCGCCAGTTTGTCTAGACAGCAGCAAGACGCTGCAACTGCTAAAAGAGCAAAAGTTACAAGCTGCAAGCTTACACACGCACACACACCCACACACACACACACACCCACACACACACATAAATATAAACTGTAAGTGGCTGCAGTCCTCGGATTGTGCTTTAGTGGATTTCCGTATTATATTGGAGCTCAAAATTCAATAATAAATCGCGAAGGATATTCAATTTGCATCACTTTACGTACTATGATGTGCTTGGCGAATATCTATAGTAAAATGGATACAGAATGCTGCGATGACTTTAGTACACTGTCACTCAAACTCTAATGCAATCACACATACACACGCACACACACACACACACACACACACACACACACACACACACACACACACAGAGAGAGAGGCTGTCAGGCAGGCAAATCACATGCATGCAGCTGCAGTCTGCTGTCAATAGCGATGTTTGCTGTATTTTGCACCCCTCCCGTTTCCCCTTGACATTTAAAAGGCAATGACAAGGTTTATCCCGCTGCTGTCCCGCCCATCTGTGGGCGGACATGACAGCATCCAGCAGGTGGGCTTTGACATTTACTTCACGTCCTTCCGGTGTTGCCAGCAACAGCTCTCAGCTACGTTGATTGCATATTTTCTGCACAAATTTCAAAGTGATTCCTTACCTCGGTGTGCAGTTGATATCTATATTGGCAAAGCTGAATGCTGCATAGATATCCAGATACATATACTGGAGTACTTACAACCATTTCTTATCCATCTTAAATCAGCAGCATCATTTATGCTGAGCAAAAAATCTAAACTGCGTCTATTTATACTATTTATAGTAAGCGCAGCACTTTTTTTCACTTCACTTTTGCTTGAATGCGCGTGTCAGTGTGTATGTGTGTGTGTGTGTGATGTGTATGTGGGTAAACGTTACTGATGCCGTTATAATTGCGTTACGTGTGTGCAGCACAACGGAGCGCAGCCAAATGCGAAGCGCAACAGCAGCAAAGTCTCATTACGGCCACTAGTTGCTATTGTGCACAGAGCTACGACAGTCTCTTCCCCAGCTCCTGTGTACCGTGTATGTGTGTGTGAGTGTGTGTACAACTGCAAAAGCAACAACAGCAACAATGTCGTTTATTGCTTTAGCTTAACTGCAAAAGTATGCACAGCACTTTGAGTGTGCGAACAAGATGGCAGCATTGTCTGTGTGTTGTGTGTGATGAGAGCCAGAGAATTTTGGTCATTGAGTGATGAGCTGCCCAGCTACGACTACACAGAGAGAGAGATAGAGAGAGATAGTGAGAGAGAGAGTGTGTGTGTGTGCCTGTGTGTGTGAGTAAATATCCCAGCAAGCAATTGCAGTTAGCCAACACTTGCGCATGCGCCATGCTGTTAACTTAACAGACTACCCAACTGTTAAGCGGCTAACAGCGCTGTTTCTCCTTAAGTCTGTGGGTTTCAAAATTTTTTAATTATGATTATAAAGTGGGCGTTAAGTAGCTCTTACTCTGTGTGTTTGTGTGCGTGTATGTGTGTGAGTTTTCTTTACTTTGCACTTGTTTTCTCACAATTTTCTTCATGGCTAAAAGTGGATAGCATGTGGTTTTAGAACGTGAGACCTTATATGATTTTCGGCAACCCAAATGACTTAAACGTTCATGCAAATCTATAAGCTGAATAATTCAGTTCAGCAATTATGCATTTAGTAAACACAAAAACTATGTAGCAACAGTTAATATCAAAAGCCACAACAGCAACATCAGCTGTCGCGAACTGTTTTAAATTTTAATGAGTTCGCCAAATGCGGATTAGCCAAACGACCCGCACACAAGGCACACTGTGCGCTCTTGCTCTTCCTTAATGGGTGGCCCACATGCCCGACCCCATACTTAATCCCATTTGAATGTAGGTTGCAGGCTGATGCTGATGCCTTACACTCTATTAACCTAATTTTTTTTTTTTTGGCAATTGCCATCGGAGTAAATTGAATGGAAAATTCGCATGGATTTTAGTTCCGATTCATGCGATTTTGATCGATGTATGCGACAAACACGCCGTTGCCGAATCCGGCTAATTAGAAGTGTAAATTGCAGTCATTAAACTTTAAAATGTTTGCCAACTTGAAAGTAATTTCAAAACTTTCTGATGCACACTGCAATGAAGGAAAATGTTACAAAAAAAAATAAATAAAGAAGAATTGAGGTTACAAACTTAAGAGTTGCATCATGCCACAGAAGTTTTGTGAGCAAAATGAACAGCATTCGGTTTGAATTACTTGCGCCAACACAAATAAAGTAGAAGAGGAGGAAACAACTTTTACCGATGGAAAGATGCAAAGTTGTATGTCCATATTGCATTGCATACTTCTTAGAGTCAACTAATGGAAATGCAAGAGCGAATAGCGTGTAAATGCCAATTTCAAAGATGGCTTGCTTCAAATTCATTCGTTCAATTGTATTGACATATATTGAATTTATTACATATAATTATTATATTACAATTAATTTATATTATATAATTACAATAAAATTATCAAATATTAAGTAAACTCCAAGAAAGTTAAATTACAGTCAAGTTCATGCACTCAACTTTAGTTGTTTATCAAGCAAACTAAATATTTCAGCAGCTCCTCTAAAATAGAGCCAAAAGAGCTCTCTTTAAATTTGTTTAAATTTTGATAAAGTTCAGTATCCTGCTGACAGTTTGACCCCAATAGCAACACACAAAAAAGTAGTAGAGCAACCAAACAGCACAAAAACTATCTTGCCTATTTATAACTGCACTCACAAACACGCACACACACACACACACACACACATAGAGCGAGTAAAGCCCATGCGGGTCACACAAGCGCTCGCGCACACACACACACACACACACGCACACACACACACACGCACACACACACACACACACACACAATGTAGCATAGTTTTTTAGGCAAAGTTTGTGGAATGTGTAAAATCGAATCTCTTTGGTGGCCCCATCCCCTTTTTTTGGCAAATCGACCATTGAATGATAGCCACATGTCAAAATCGAGCTGCTGCTCAATCAATTCTCACACTGAAGAAAAGACCGTTTTATATATTGGCTTTTTTGTTGGCAGCGCGTGACTTTGGATCGTTGCATTGGCAAAAAAAAAAAACAAAAAAAAATCCGAATCATAAATCTACATATTTAAGCAGTGCATAATAAGCACAACAAGACAAATAAAATAAACGAAAAAACAAATTGCGAATAAAGCCAAAAATAGTTGTTACAGCGTTTAGGCTCAGTCCACAGTGCTGTTATTATCTCTCCTGTTACTGTTTACACACACATACACACGCACACACACACACACACACACACACACAGCCAGACGCACATACGCACACATTGTTAGCTAACTGCGAGTGACACAAGACAACCGCATGGCAAACACCTGCCCCCAACTGTTGTCGCTGCTCTTGTTCTCGCACTCTTTTACTTATATATATATATATATATATATATATATATATATATATATATATATATATATATATATATATATATATATATATATATATATATATATATATGTATGTATGTTTGTATGTATATATGTATGTGTGTGTGTGTGTATGTGTGTGTACATATCTGTTTGGGCCATTCTGTTACGCACGCAGAGGAGCAAACAACTTTTACGCCTCCCACATGTCCCAACTGTTGTCGTTGTTGTTGTTGTTGTTGTTGTTGCTGCTGCTGCTGCTGCGCGCCAAGTGTCAAAACCGCCCCCAAAAGCAAAATGTGGCACTTTTCATTTATCTTTTGCCGCTGCTGCTATCATGGCTACTGCGGCTGCGGCTGTTACTGCGGCTATGAATATGAAACACACATACACATATTGTATATATTACACTAACACACACACACACACACACAAACATACGCACGGCCAGTTATGTGAGCCGCCAACTGCTGCTCTGCTCCACTTCCACTGGCCATTCCACGCTTTCTAAGTGTGTGCGACTTGTGCGCGCGCGCCTTTTTGCCCAAATGCAGTTTGTTTGCCAATTTCGGCACACTTTATTAATGCACTTTAGCATAAGCAGCAGTTGAACATTCAGCACATGCATGCGCACATATTTATGTACATTTGTAGTCAGTTTTCATTCAATATTCCGTTTGCATTGTCACAACTTTTGCATTTGTATTGTTGTTCGCATTGCCTAGTGTGCTGCATGTGTGTATGAGTGTGTGTGTGTGTGTGTACTCGTCCATGTGTGCATGCGTGTGTGTGGGTGTAATTTTACGTTAGCTTGCTTGCTTTTTTTATCGTTTCATCGATATGCCAGTGCCGAAGCCTCAGTGGCAATCGCCAACACTTTTACTTTCACAACACCCTTTTTGGTCATTTTACATTCCATGAATATGCACTTTGAAGCACTGGAGTTTAAATTTTTAATAAGTGATATTTAATTGAAATTGATTAACACTTGAGCTTTTTAGCACTCGCGACATAGTGAACTGCTTTATAATTTTAGTTGTTTTCGATTTGGAATTTTTTGCTAAATCTTCTTAATTTCTTTGAAACAATGCAAATATTTCACGTTACACATGCCCCGAGCAGCAGCGGGGCGAGTTCGACGGTTGCTGCTGCTGCTGCTGCTGCTGCTGCTACTGAGAAAACATTTTCCCATTTGGTGTACAGCGAAATTTTTCGTGTGCCCGTTCGCTCACAGGCCAGGCCAGGGCAGGCCACTGACACTGGCACTGGCAGCCTTCGTTTTTCAGCATTCGTCCTGAATTTCTGGAGTCATTTGACCAACTTATTGTTTTCAAATATAATACAGCATTGGATTATTGAATCCTTTAAAGTCTTACTGAACATTTAGATAAACGATAAGTTGAACATTAAGCGAACCTTTTTGCTACTGCTTCTTGAATGGTGCTGGGACTGCTGATTTTTCAGGTCGCCTATTTCCACTTCCACGTTACCGTTAGAGAATTTACATAAATGCATAGAGTTTACACTAGTTAACGGATTTGAGTTTTACATAATATACAACGCGATTTCAACTAAATGCTAAATGTTTAGAAAAAAATTGCAACTTTATTTTGTATAGCAGTTGGATTTGAATGCGAAAACCGAAAAGTGGGTCATCTCGGTCGCGCTGCTCGGCTGGTTTGTACTCTGATTTCTATCCAACTGCCTGCCCAGAATGGCCCAGTGTGAAAACGAATCGATTTTTCTGTCAAATGACACTGAAAATTGGGAAATCCTCTCTCAGCTTAGCATTGCCACGCACTCTCTCTCTCTCTCACTCACACTCTGTTGGGGTTGCAAATGTTAACTACGCTGTAAATGTTAGCCTTACAGTGGGAGTCCACTGTTAAGAATAAGGAAATGCAATTTATTTTTGAATATAAATACATTTATTTGTCGTTTGTTTTTCCTATTTCTACAATATGAGTTTTGTGTCTCTTTTTGTTTTTATTTGTTTTTTCTTGTTTGTAATTATTTCTTTTTTTTTTCATATAACATTTATTAAAAATAAAATAATTTTTCTTCGATCTTCGATTTCTAGCGATCCCTCTGCTACTGTCTTTAGGTTTTTTTCTTTCAAATTGAACATATCGTTAAGTAAGTGTATTATTTATATTTATAGTTTTAAATTTCAAACTCCAACAATTAAAAACAGTTAAAAATTCCATTGTTTTTATATTGTTTTTCTCATAGTTCATTCCTGTTTTTCTTTCTTTTTACTTTCAACTAACATTAAATTTATGTTTATTTTTATTATTTATGTTGCGTTTCCTAAATAAAAACAAAATATCTGCTTTTTTTCGCTGTGATTAACAGAAAACGAATGAATTATTTACAACAAATTGTAAACAAAACAAAAATAGAGACGCTCGCACAATTGACTAAATACAAAAGAATAAAGTTCAAATTCGAATTTGCTAATGGTTTAGCTGCTCATGTTGTTGTTCTTGTTAATTTGCTTTTGTATTGGAATTTAGATGTCATTTATAATAATTTAAATACACTAGGCCTATTTATCATTTTGTTTTTGTTTGTTTAGTTACAGCAGGCTTTAGTTACGGATCTCTAATATGCGACTATGGATTCCTAATGCAAATTGTGTTCCTTGCTTCTGTTTGTTGCTTTTTATGTGTTTCTTTGTATTTTTTTTAGTTTGTTGTGTGTTGTTTAATAGTTAGTTAAACATAAAATTAAAATGCCACTAAGTTTTGCATTAATTAAAACATTTAATTTTCTACTCGCATTTACTCTTAACTGTCAGCATAATTTGATTCGTTTGCCTTATTAAAAAAAGTGCACTTATGAATACTGCATTCGGCCTGAAAATAGAAATAGAAAAGAAACGTGATTAAAACCCAATTATTGTACAGCAAATAGAAATGCGAACAAATCATGACTTTATGACTTAATTTTTTGACAAGGAATAATCGTTTCATCGTTGTTTTTGAAGACCTATTTGATCAATAACTTAAGTATTTTGTGAGTGTTATTTGGAAATGCAATATATATGTATATATGTACATGCGCGCAATCTCACATTGAAGTTCTATACTGATAAATGTGATATAGATAAACGAGTTTGGAACGACAAGGGGGTGACATCACGGTCAGCGCCATTGCGGTTAGATAAGAAACCTGATATCTGAACGATTAAGGCATTCGGCTGATAGCGAGCCGCATACCATTCTATTGTTTAGATATGGCGTCAACATAATTCCACTTTTGAGAATGGTGCCCAACTTACTGTCCTTCTTTGAAGTATTCCTTCAGCGTTGTGCTGAACTTCTTTGAATATTTAACGAACTCTTTCTTGCGCTGCTCGACAGCCTGCTTGCCAGTGACGCCTGGTATGAACGAACCAATTTCGTTGACCACATCGAGCAGTTTCTTTATGGCGCTCGCGATTTCCCTGCAACAAAAATGCATGGTGTTAACGTTTATCTAACATATGTAGATATGTTTGAATATTTGCTCACTTGATTGTCTCAAGGAAAGTCTTCCGATCGTTGATCTCGTTTGGTATGCGACTGAGTATCACTTTCAGTGCTACTGATTTGCGATTCAGCTCCTGGAACGGCTCCTCGGTGCGTGTCAAGCGATATTCATTAACTGCGCCACATATTGGGACAAAGAAAAAACAACAAAATGCATAAACACAAATGAAAACAATCACATATCCATACACACACACATACACATACAGACGTGTACAGGTGTTCGTACTTACGATCTGCCTCGGGAATGTTGCCCTGCAAACGCAAGACGGCCTCATTTAGGTTGACATTTAGATCGGCGCGTCTCACGATTGACGCAACGAGGTCATAACAGAAGCCCGGATTGTTCTGCTCCGATTTTAGTATGGCCGAGCGCAGTGACTGTGCAGCGCCAACGTCGCGTCGCTCGAGCTGGAAACAATTTACGTTTACGCAACATTGCATTTAAACTGGGACAGCCAACGCCCGCCTCGTTTGCACACATGGAGTCTCGGGCTATGTGAACTAACTTACCTGTGTGAAAATAGGCCTCAGTATAACGGGCAGAACGAGAGACGAAGTTGGCTCACGCTCGCCCATGGTCATTTTTTTAACACGTTTCGATTGGGCGCGCACAGAATTTCTATTGGTTTAAGCCGTTTATAGAAACTGGCACATTCTGGAGTCACGCCGCAAGTGTTTTGCTCTCTTTGCACGCGTATGCACAATTTGTATAAATTAAATTAAAAAATTAACAATAATTCACAACAAAATGGGCACAGTGTTGCCAACACTGCAAGACATGTAGTGTTGTTGACGCAGTATCGATTGTCCAATGTATCGATATCACTGGAAGCAATGTCAAAAACAGCTGTGCTCGCAGCCAACATAACGTAACTCCAATTTGCGTTTGCTGCCAAAACTACCGCAAACAGACGATGTCAGCTGTTGTGTAGTGTTGACTAACGCAGAATTCAAAGTGAAAAGTCACATAGCTAAGTAAAATAAGTATAAAATAAAATTGTTATTACTAATACAGCGATGTCCTTTAGATAATAAATTAAAAAAGAGTGCTCCGGTATTGGAGTCATATTAATGTGTGTATGTGTTTGTGATTGTATATTATTTGTCGTATTTTTTATGCAACTCACTTTAAAAAAAGGTTGAAGTGTGAGGCTGCCTGCGTGCCATTTTCATAGCCCAAGCCCCGAACACTTACAACTAAGCAAGATTAGTGCACTTGCCTGAACGTGATGACGTCCACGAGCAATCTGGCAGATGTTGTTCGCCACTACCAACGCAGCATTGAACGCCATGGCGAGGATGAGGCACGTGTAAGTTATTCCCAGTATATTCTCCAGGCAATATGTAGGGGCTTTAAAACTGTCTCCCAAAAAAAAAAAAAAAAAAAAAAAAACAATATTTCATATTGTGAAAAAACACCTTCACTGCCAATTGCATATTTCTTGTGAATTTTTTATGTAGATTTTGAATACGATCACGTGAATAGAATCGTGAAATAAAAATAATTGCATTTATGTACGTCTTAAACATCGGGCTGGCGGAGACATTTATACCCTATCCAAGACATTTAAGCCGTTTAAAAGAAAGTTTACTCAATTAAAACAGTCATAGATCATATCATTTCGCAATTATTTCGTAATGTGACGTTCCTATGCGGTTTTCAAAACAATAGATAGGGCTAACAAACCTAAGGAATTTGGACTGTTTTAAAAATAAAGAGTTGATTTAGGAACTGGTTCTTTTACCATATCGCATTCTCATCCCTCTAGTCTTTTTCTTGCTCTCATTGCTTGAGTTTCCTGTTTCTTTCTCGCTTATTAATCTTTCCCCATTTCACTTTGCCTTAGTTCCTTTCAGTTTATCTTTTTAATTCTTCGCCTCTCTCACTCTCGCTCTCTATTGTTTGTTTAACAAATCGCCCTTCTATGTGATTTTCAATAAAGGCAAATCATTATTACAACAATATTATATTTATATGTAATTTACTTCCTTCATCTATCCTCTACTTAAAATATATTGATATATTTTATAGAACAAATCTATTTTATATGATCCAATATTAATGATCCTAAATTTAGAGTAGAGTTTTGAAAATAAGTTGCAGAACTTGGCTGTTTGTGTACTTGGGTAAATAATTATGTTTGTTAGGGTGATTCAGACATTGGGTGCAGGGTATGTTGACGTACAGGCAACGGAAACGAGTTTTACATACCCCTAGTCGATAATGCGACACATTCACAAATATATGAAAACTTTTACATGTACAAATCTATATGTATGCATGAGAATACGTAGTATATGTTACTAATCAGCCTTAACAAGAAGTGCCTCTAATTAATCCCTTTTTGGCTTTGTTTTATCCGCTACCTGCGCCCGCAGCTGCTGCACTGCATCACAAAGCTGTTTAACCTGCCCATCACATTTGAGCATCTACAGGAAACGGGCATTGGCAAAACGGTGAATGCACTGAGAAAGATTAACGGAGAGGTCGGCGTTGCTGCCAAAACACTAGTCACTAAATGGAAGGCTATGGTCGCTGCTGAAGAGGAACCGGCTGTGCATACGCACAGTACTGAGGACGAATCAAACAGATCGAATGGTCAACGGTCCAGCGAAGAGGATCAAGATCAAGAGAACAAAGGCAGCAATTCGTCTGGCGGTGAAGACACTCGTCACAGGCACAAGTCCAGACATGAAGAACGTGCCAAGGATAGTGAGCATAAGAACAAATCGAGTAGTAGTAGCAGCAACAGTAAAAGTCACTCAAAAAGCCGATCGGACAGCGACAAGAAACACAAAAGCAGCAGCCACGACAAGCCGAAGCCGAAGGACAGCAACAGTGACAGGCACCGGAAAGAGCAGAAGAGCAGTAGCAGCAACGGCAGCGAACACCGCAAAGCAAAGGAGTCCCTAACGAAGCCCAGCAGCAACCACCACAAGAGCAGCAGCGAGGGTAACCTTCATAGTGGTAGCGGCAGCCACAACAATGGCAGCGCCAGCAGCAGCAACAGTAAGCATCACCGACATCAAAGCAGCCACAAAAGCGAGCACAGCAAGTCCAGACATGAGAAAAGCAAAGAAGTGAGACAAATTTCAATTTATTAAAAACATTACATACTAAAAAGTTTCTTCATTTTGTAAACAGAGCAAATCGCAAGGCAGTGAGCAAAAAGTTTCCAAAGAGAAATCGGAAAAACACAAGTCTTCCTCAACGTCAACCAAGGCCTCTAAGCGATCACGCAGTCCACAGCGGACACAAGAAAATGATTCACCCAAAGCTAAAGTATCTAAAACCAAATCCATGGCGGATGCAGTTGAGCCCAAGGACACGGCTGATGAGTTTGACTCCAGCATGGGCGCCAATTTTGACGACGTCCTTGGTATGCTCAATATGCCAATGAGTGGCAAAAAAAATGCTGGCAAGCTCAAATCACCCCAGAAACCAACAACCTCAACGATAGCATCATCGTCTACTTTAATCAAACGAACAACAACTGCAACTTCAACAACAAAAACTTCCACCAGCAAAGGGATGACAAGTACAAAGGTAAAATCGAATAGATCAAATTAATTTTATTAATTTACAAAGGTTTTTTTTAATGTTTGATACACTTTTAGAAGCCTGAGCTGTTGGCACCCACGGCCAAGCTGGAGCCTCTCGATCCCAGCATAGCGTTGGAACTGCCCACTATATCTAATAATTATAAACCCATGCCACTGAATCAAACTGTCATGGATGTCGTCTTCAATCAAGGTCTCGGCAGCTCTGCTCCGAGGCCCCCTCGTAATTTCAATGAGTCTGAAGCGCTAGCAGCTGGCATATCATCCAAGACAATGCGGTTAGTTAATTGTCACTGATAAGTAATTATCCTTACTATAATGAATTTATTTGGCAGCACCAAGATATACTCAGGTGTTAGAACTGGACAGATACTGCAGGTGCCGTCGCTCTTTGATCTTTGCACACGTGTGCTCCAAAAGAACATTGATGGTAATGAAAAAATTCATTAAATTGTGCTGCAATATAAATATAATTAATTTTCTTTGTATATGGATCACATAGCTTTGGAATACACGGGTGGTGTGCCCTTTGATGTGTTGCGTCCAGTTCTGGAACGCGCCACACCACATCAGCTATTGAACGTGGAAGAGTACAATCCTTATCTAATGGAGGACAGCGATGTCCTGTGGCAGCAGCATGTACAGCGGCATTGTCGTAGCCAGCGCAGGGAGGAAATGGAAACGTGGCGTGAAATGTTTTTGGTAAACTTAATTTTTAGCAATCATTGATAAGTATTTGATTGTGTCTATTGAACTTTTAAAGCGCTGCGAGGAGGAAAAGGAGCGCAAACTAAGCACCATTGCCGAGAGTATAAAAGCATCACAGAAAATCAGTGAGGCGCCGGTGCGAAAAACTCAACTGGCATTTGTTGACTCAATGGTGAAGCCGCCGCGCAGTGTACAGCGCAAACAGGAACAATATGGCACTAAAGGCAAACTCATAGCCACTCCAGCGGCTCGTGTGGCTGCTTTATCCAGTGTCACGCCCAACGCGGCCAAGGTGGGCGATGCTAGACTTCGTGTGCTTGGCGCAGCACGTGACTCAGCGCAAGTTGGTAAGTGATATCCTGATGCACTTCGTTAACAATATATACATATTACCGCGTTCAACTTGTTCGTTCCACAGCTGCGGCTCCAATGCGTAGCAAGAAGGCACCATTGATGGCAAAAGCATTGCAGTTGATACGAGGACGTCACAAGCGCTAATGCAAGCAAGTCAACAAACAGCGGATGCAAAGTACTCATTTGTTATGAATAACACTCAACATTGATTATTGATTAGATCACATTTAGGACTATTACAGACACTATATTCCAAAAACTTTAAGGTTATTGGTCTGTTAATAGATTCGACTGTTGACAAGAACTATGCGCACTACATACCATGTTCTGCGCTATTATTTATATATAAATATATATATATATATATATATATATATATATATATATATATATATATATTCATTTATATATTAGCTTAAGTTTTGAAAGTCGAATAGATTAGCGTTTTGTTGAAACATATTTCATCGCAATTATTACTCATTCAAATAAATTTTGTTCACCATGGAATCATTGCAGATTGTGCGTACATGTTAAATAATTGATTATATAACATAAATCGATATCACCTAAGTTAAATATGTTTTGTTCCAATGGGCTGTGCGAGTGTCCAAAATCATTGTAAGTACATAATTGTACATATACTTACACACACACACACATATATATATATATATATATATATATATATATATATATATATATATATATATATATATATATATATATATATATATATATATCTATATATATATCTATACACATACATATATTATATATAAGTCAGTTGCGCAGCTGTAAAAGCGATAATAATAATAATAATGTAATAATAAAATACAGTTCCAAACATATTACTCCATTTATTAGATTAATTAAATGAAACAGTTTGAGCAGCTATAAGTATATTTATGTTCTGTACAATAGATATAGCCCAACAGCTGGCAGATCCATAAAAACAATCGCATGATTATGTATGTATACTTTGTAATATACGAGTATATACAGTGTTCTGTCATTCAGAAACATCACGAATTATATTTAATTATCATTTTGTAGTATACGAAGGTATGCTAGTTTAAAAATTGTTAAAAAATAACGCAAGAAAACACATTGTTCCACTTGATAGCAACAGTAATACTTATTATACAGACTTATTACAAATAAATTATTTTAAAAACAAGAACTATTGTTAATTACGTTGACATCCTTTAAGTGCCTATGCAATAGAGCGTTTTACTGCGTCCATAAAATACGTTAACCAGACGTTGGCAGGAACTATTTAGAGTTAAGAGACGATTCGTTGTAGCTGATGATGACGTTGATGATGAGTAGTTGCTGCCGCCGCCGCCGCTGGTGCTGCTGCTCTCGCTGTATTATGAAAATAAATATGATTTATTTTGATTTACTCCAAATTAGAGTTGTATTATTGACTCACTTCATGGGCGTAAGCTTTTTAGTGTCCCACAGTCTTAGGCTACCATCGATGCAGGCAGTAACCAGTTGCTGATTATGTGCGCCCCACGCTAGAGAACTAACGCTGGTCGGATGATCCTTCAGCTCGCTTAGCTGAGCGCCCGCAGCCAGGTCAAAAATACGAACCTTCGACTCATCTCCGGCAACAGCCAGCATTTTGCCATCGTTACTAAAAGCCAGACTAGTGACCGCCTGCCGACAGTCGGCAAAAACGCGCATTAGTTTGCCGCTGGTCGCGCACCACAGACGCACTGAATGATCCGCCGAGCCGGTGGCTAAGTAATTGCCATTCGGATGAAAGGCAATGCACTGTGAAAAGAGGAGAATATTTATGAATTCCGTAATATATAAGTATATTAATTGCTTTTAGTTAACCTCAACGTCTTGTGTATGGCCTGCATATATAATCAGCGCATGTTCGCGCTCCAGGGACCACAATCGTGCGCTCAAATCCTTGGAGCCAGTGACTACATACTGTCCAACAGGACTCTCATCCACACACCAGATGGGATAGTTGTGACTGCGGTAAATGGCTGCGCATTGGAAATTATGCGCCCGCCAGCAACGCAACGTGCAATCCTTGGAAACACTATAGAAGAGCGGATAATGCGATGAGAAACGAACATTGGTGACACCTTTGGTGTGTCCTCGCATCTGCACACCACCATACTCGTTGCTAAAATAGAGAAAGCCATTCATTATTGGGTGTTGCAGGGAACTAGTTCTTGAATACCCACAAAGAGTTATCCGCATATTTGTCGCGTGAGGCTTTGTGACGCTCGCGACGCTGTTCAGCGCTGCATGTCAATGATTCCTCATCGCTGTCCAGTTCCTCTTGCTCATCGTCTGTGCAGTTGTTAAGCTCCCAGGCGCACTGCGAGTGCGGAGTACGTCTGTAAAAACTCTTACCTTTACAGCTATGCTGGTTCAGTTGCCACAGCTGAACGGAAGAGTTATCAAAGCCTGCAAGCATGTGGCATTCGTTGTTATCCAAATGGGCCGAGGTGAGCCCACGCGACCTTTCGCAAACCCTATAAAAACATGGCAGATCCGCTTGAGCTTTTAATATTTGCGTTGTAGCAATTTTCATTGAATTGAGGCAGGTATCAATGTTGACTTTCTGTTTATCAACGGCTGGAGCCGGGTCCGACTCAGTCATTCCATATTCTGCTTTAATTTCAAACTCCAGCTTGACGGTTGTCTCCTCGGCAGGACGTTTCTTAATAGTACTCTTGTCACCAGACTTGCTGGTCTTGTGCTCGTTTCGGCTGTTATATGTTGTACCAGGTGTTGTGGCTATCTCATCGGTATCCAATCCGTCCATCACATCAAGCTCTTCGGTTATTCCCAGCAGATGATCCTCTGTAAAGAAACGCTGATCATTGTCCACAATGTGAATGTGCAGCCAGGTATAGATCAGATTCATAATCAGCACATGGCCGCGTCGATGCAAATAGGTGATAATTTTGTCAACCACCTGGGCCGTTGTATGTAGTTCGTATTTGGATGCGCGAAAATGCGCTACAGTTGGGTCTGATTCGGCAGTTTCCAGCTTCGTACAGCCCGATATTATTTGTACTAATTTCATAAAGTGATCAAGTTCCATATCGCCAGTATTTTGCGCCTCGCTAGCAAAACGGATGTGACAGTCGGTGGCTACCGATAGTTGTGACTCGCTCGTCACTGAACAGCCATTTATCTTGGTGGGCAGTGGTGCATCGTACAGGTCGACCGGTGCTACAAGATGAGCATATTTTTTGAGAAGCTCGACGGCGCCCCTTGATTCGCGCGCTTTTAATAGCTCAAGGTACAAATGGCAGAGCATCGGCGCATAGAAGCGTTTCATTTCTAAACGCAATGCTTCCGGTTGTGCTTCCACAAACTGCGAGAAGCATCCAAATTGCTGGTCAACCATATGTTGATTGTTTGTTATGACTTGGACATTCGAGTAGGTGAAGCTATTGCCACCATGGAGATCAGTGTCCAGCATTTTATTAACCGCAAATTGACTTTTATTTTGCATTAGAAGGAAATCAGATTTGCGAAACTTCTCGTTGCCCTTAAAACAATTCCAAAATGCATAATGTTAATAATTCACTGAGCTAATATCGAGTTTACTTACAACATAATTCTTTTGCTTCAGCAACAAACCAACTGCGGCCCGCATTAAATCGCTTTTTGAACTTTTCTTTATGACTGACTTATTGCTGTATATAGGCGATGATGCATGATTGTTGTTGTTCGCATTCGGCAAACTCATATTTCCGCTCGTGGTCCTTAATCGAATCCTAATCCCGTCCTGCAACTTGCTGAAGCATCCGTGCTGTGTATATGTGCAGTGCTGTGCAACGTCAAAATATTTGCGAGTGTTGCATACGATAGCCGCTAATGTCATCGATATATTTTAGCAACGCATCGATACCTATATAACAGCTGTTCGAAAAGTGATAGTACTCTTTTTGTTGTGTTGTCGTTCAGTAGTTCGCGCGGTTGCTTTTCACTGCGTTTTCTGTTAATTATTTTTGTATATCAACGAAGATCTAGGATCTAGCACTTGAAAAAAATATATAATTAAAAAATTATAAAAATATTATTAACATGAGCAGTACAACAAAGTTTGTTGCCGAATTCTGTGATATTATAGATTCATATGGAGGGCGGGATAAGGTGAGTAATAATTGATCAATTAGTAAAGTCCATAAAAAAATATGAACACCTTTAAAAATTTCGGCTTGCTTGTTATTTAAAAAA
>JAWNON010000225.1:12967500-12970000 GCA_035045945.1 Drosophila anceps
GTGTGTGTGTGTGTGTGCATGGGTGTATGGGTGTATGGGTGTGTGTGTGTTTGTGTATTGCTTTTACTTGATTATTTCAGCAGGCACTCAAATAATTGTAATGCAAAACCTCGACAATCAAATGACAGCCAATGCACTCCCGACCAGACAGTCAGACAGCCAAAAGAATTTCTTGTGGTCGCACAAAACGTGCACTAAACGGGCTAAGCAAAACTGACTTTGTTGCTGTTGCCACTTTTTTATTTGTTTTTTTTTTCTGTTTTTTTTTTTTTTTTTTTGTTGCTTATGCTTTTGCCCTTTACCAAAGTTGGCAGCACTCAACATACACAACAAAACAACAGCAAATAAAACACTGTAAAAGGTGTGTCCAATGACAATTGTTGTTGCTCTTGTCGTTGTCTCTGGCTATAAACGTGCAGCACACAAAACAAAAACAAACAGCAATAAAAAATATCAAAAGCTCATCGCTGCAAAAAACTTAAGCTAAAGTTTTGCCTAATTAGCAATACGCAGTCAAACATTGCTGGTCGTCCTTAGCATCATCAGTGTTCACACACTGCCTTTAGCTTACGTTTACAATTTGTTGTTTTTCTTACGCCATTTGTTTTGATCGAAGATACTTACATGCATTGGTTCGGCTTGTCGCACTGACCATGGACACAGCCCTTGGCGCATTTGGCTGTAAGTAGATAGAAGAGAAGAGGGCATCAAATTAATTGGTATGTTGATGAGTTTATAAAAGAAAGAAGAGAAATATTTAAAAATAAATAGACACGCGCAGCGACACTTTCACAAACACATTTGGGCTTTAAGTGGCCAGCTGCCAGCTGCCAGCTGCCACCTGCCACACTGACAATGCGTAGTGACACCCACACGCCAGAGACGCGCCATAGCCCCCACATTGATTCGACGAGGTCGTGAAACAAAGAAACAATCGGACAAAGCGAACAATATTTGAGGCAATTTGGAAGAGGAAAAACAAACTTTCTTTTTCACGCGTTTGCCCAATGAAAAACCACTAAACGAGCCAAAATAAAACATCTTCGAAACAATTCGACACTAGATAGACAACAACTTTTTGGCCAAAATCATCATCATGAATCATGGCCCAAAAACAAAAAGAAAAAAAGGAAAAAAAAACCCGCCAGTGACTCTTAAACTGTGCGGCAGCAGGAATAACTTGTTTCTAATATGCGCCCGGCCAGACCCAAAAGGAAACACCACAAAATGAAATAATCCCATGGTCGCAAAGAGCTGCGCTGCAACAGCCCGAAAACCGATTCCCAAGCTCCAAAAGGTTCGACGAAAACTTCGATTGTGGATTCACGAGAGTGCGACAGAGACAGGATGAGAGCGAGAGAAAGAGAGAGCGCGAAGAAGAGCTATAGCTGTAGCTGTTGCTGGAGCTGGGCCAAGAATGCGGCAAACATGTTTCTTTCGGTCTGCACTGGGGCTGGGGCTGGAGCTGGAGCCGGGGCTGGGCCTGGGCCTGGGTATGGGCTCTGGCAGGAAGTAGGGGAGTCGCTGACGCCCGCCACGTTGCAAGGGTCTAGCTGAAAATCGTGAACACTGCGAATAAGGCAATGAGCTCCTCTTTAAACTGCCCAGTCAGCCAGCGCAGACACTCCGATATTCTTTCATTCAGCAGGAAAATTGCTAGAAAATCACTAAAACGTGTTCTCTCTCCCAGCTCCTGCTGCTCGATCGGCTGCTGCTGCTCGATCGGCTGCTGCTGCTATGCGCTTTTAATTCCCCCGCACGCAGTTAATATATATAAGCCGTAATATTGGCAATTGGCAATGATTTTTATTACATGGCCACAAGCGGAGGAGCCAACCAGACCAGATCACACAGCACTCCACAGACCAGAAGAGGCCAGCATGAAACACTTGAAATTGTTTTTCCACAGCGACTGAAAGTGAGTTTGTTGTTGCTGCTGGCTGTTAGCTAGTAGTAGCCCAGTCTGAGGATCGTTTCGTGTCTATTTGAAACGTGCTGTGGCTTCGGCTTCGCAATATTCTTGGCCTGTCTTATGTGTGTTCACACGCCCGCAAAATGGCCAAGCGCAAATGTATCTTATGGATTAGAAGCGCAGAGCTAATGATTATGATGCTCCATTTACTTTCACTTTGACTTCGCTTATGTGGCCATGATTCATATGGAAAGTAACGTCGAGAAACATTTGTATCTTCTAGATACATGCATTTAAGCAAACGGACTGGACTCTTATGTAACATGTATCCTCTGGATACAATTGTATCTCATAGATACTTTTGTATTTGCTGCGTGCAAACAATCTGACTGCACACAAAATGTAATTCGATAAATTTTTAAAGCAATTATTTTAAAGATACAATTGCATCTGTGAAATGCCAAGTGCAGCCACAGCTGGCAGCTCATTCAGAAAAGAGAAAAGCAAACAGCTTCGGGCTAAATAGCTCATTTCCTTGAAATTAAAATACACACACACACACACACACACGCACACGCACGCACACAC
>JAWNON010000225.1:12972500-13185000 GCA_035045945.1 Drosophila anceps
TTTTTTTTTTCTTTTTGAGAAACTATTGGATGGCAACTTGTTTGGGCCAGTGTGTGTGTGTGTTTTGTGTGTGTGTGTGTGTACATAGCTGTTTTATATAGCCACATTATGCCATGGTCTATAAAGTAAATTGCAGGTGCATGACTATTCGAATTGCATGCAGCCAAGTCGAACCTCAAGCCATGGCTGAAGCGGGCCAAGACTTTTGTTAAGCTAAAAAGAAACAGACACCCATACAAATACATTTATAGAACCTATTCGTATCTATGTATATGTAAATGGCAGTAAATCTGTTCGAGCTTAGCCAAGAATTAAGTGAAAATCTATTTTGAAACACTCCAGCAAAAGCAAAAGTCGTTAGTGAAAGTAGAAGTCGTTGCCAAAAGTTACGGGAGAGGGGGAGGGCAGCTGGAGTTGGCTAAGATTCTGTTCGAGTGGCAAATACAAATATGGCCAGAAATGCTGTTGGCCCCATAAATTGAAAGCTGGCATTGACAAGCGCACCAACTGGTTGCCAAAAAGTTTTGACTAAACTATAACCATATTCAAAAATATCAACTAATTAATTACCAAAAGCAGCCAAAAATATTTCTATCTGTGTGTGTGTGTGTGTGTGTGTGTGTGTGCGTTTGTGTGTGTTGCATAAACAAAATTCTAAGCCAGTTGCAAGCTGGCTTCACCTGACGTGGCAACATGGAAAAACGCTCAACTTGCGCCAACAACAACAACATTTAATTCGCAAATAAGCCAAAAGGAATTGAATATTTCGTGTCTTGTGGTTTTATTTACATTTGCAACACACGCACACACACGTGCAACAACAGATTTGTGGCATGACAGGTTATTAGGCGACGTGCCGGCAACGCTTCAAGCGCAACGCACAATTTGACTGCAGGTTTTTCTCTAATTTTGCTCGCCTGCGGTGTCCAGTTTGGCGAGTTGCGCGTAAAACAAATAGTAATAAATGTGGAAAATCACAGCACAGCAATTTCTGCAAATATTTACGCAAAACGGTATTTTTGCTTCTTTTTTTTTTTGTTTGTTTGTTTCGTTAATTATCTATCTACAAAAAGGATATGAAGAGAAGACATTTCGCACACTCTGAAGTGAAAAGTTGCGTGCGACAACTTTCGCAGCAGATGAAAAAGTTGATTTTAATGGCATGAATAATGGGAACTTCATGTGCGGATGTTGTTAAGACACAAAAAAAAAAAAAATAAACCTAAATTTCCCAAGTGGAGGTATTTTGACTGTATTTGATCAGTGTTGCCATATTGTTGCAGTCACAAATTTCCCCGCTTGTTTGATTTAGCCATTGCCAGAACTATTTCCCTGTGTCTCGAACAATTTCCCAAATTTCCCTGCCAATGAGCGCTTGAGCAACTCTTTAATTTGTTCTACTTTGTATATAAATTTATATATTATATATATACATATATCCACACAAGTCTTGTTCGACATTTTGTTCGTCGTTTTGTCTTTTGGCAAAGTGAGTGAAATTTGTGTGCAACAAATTTACAAGGGGCAGCATCTTAAACTTGACTCTGACAAGGGGCAAGGCTTAAGTGTGAGGCCTCAGCAACTGCAAATATTTAGTCGCAGTCGCAGTCGCCGTCGCCGTCGCCGTTGCAGTCGCTGTTGCCGTTTCTGTTGCCATCGCATCGCGCTGACTTCTGCTAAAGGAATTTATAAAATACCATTTTATCAAGACACACGACGAACCAGACATTGGCAAAGGGAGTAGGGGGCGAGGGATCAACTTTTGTGTTTCTGTGGCAAAGAGACCCCGGGACTCTCGACTCTCGACTCTCGGCTGCGACTGTTACTGTTGCTGGGCCGCTGCTGCTTGATCCAATGAGTTAAAATTAAAAGATAAGCATTTTAACAACATCGCCAGCAACAGCAACAGAAACAACAACAACGTGCAACTAACAACTTTGGCATTGGCAGAGATTAATTGGTAGGTAGGGATAGGTGAAAAAAAAAAACCGAGAGAGAACGAAAGAGAGAGAAGCAGAAGAAGAACGCCAGCGAATATCTCAAGAGCATGAGTTGAAAGATTTCGACGCATCAAGCCAAGAATCACCTTGCACGACGCTCAAGCTGTGTGTGTCTCGTCCTCCTCCTCCTCCTCCTCCTCCTACCCAGTCAGCCCGCCAGCCCGCCAGCCCATCAGACTGTCGGACAGACCGTTGGACAGTCGGCTGGCAGGCAAACAACTGCTGGCCTCCTGCCTGCAGGCTAACTGGCGAAAAGGTCGCCACAGTCGAAGCTTCCCCTTTCCCCATCCCGTTCTACTCTCTGCTGCAGGTTTCCTCAGCGGCTGCGGCAACGGCGGCGGCTGCGGCCGTCTTTTCTCCTTTTTTGTATGTAATTTATGTTAAACGAATATAACAAAGCGAAAAAAAGAGCTGCTAAACTTGTTGCCGGCCATGCAACGCATTCGAGAGACAGGCGTAAGCCAGACTCGACTATGCGGGAGAACCTCTAAAGGAGTCTGCAGACTTTGAAATAATGAAATTAATCCTTGACAGGCGACTAGAAAACTGCGCCAAATTGAAACTGCATAGAGTCCGCTTCATCGCTAGCCGATGAAGATCTATTGCCTCTGAAACATATCAGCAGGATATCTTAGGCTTAGTGAAGGCAAAGAAAACTGCGGGCAAATAAACAATTAAAATTCCTAAAGGAACTGAAGATGAATTTGGGCTTAGTAGTAAAAGAAATTCATCGGAAACCTAAATAAATCTGTGGCTAGAGGAATGTCTAGAGAACATGAACGTACATACATAAATGCAGGTAACAAAAGGCAGGTAGCTCAAGCATTGTGTGGGAAAAACTAAAAGAAAAACCTGCTTTGATCAAACTGTAAAAGAGAACGAAAATTGATAGCCGAAGAGAAAATGATGTGCGCGCAATGTCCTTGGATAGAGACCACACAGCTTACACTAAACAATCCCCTGCATCTGTGCATATCTCTGTCTGTGTGTGTGTGTGGTCCTTATCGCGCTGCTAAATCAGGCTCTCATCTCAATGCATGTCGCATTGTTCGAAGATGAATTACACGATCACTAAATTCCACTGCAAAAAAATAATCAAAGTCCTGCGCCTCGTAGACAACGAGAGTTCGTGATTAAGAAAAAGACCAAAAAGCCAGACACAAGCCAAGCTACAAAAAAAAAAAAAAAAAAAAAAAAAACTGCATTGCACTGCAAGTAAATGAGACGACGACGGCGACGGCGACGGCGACGGCGACCTCTGCACACACTTCCGTTCAACAGGGAGTGAGCAGACAACAAAGGCGACAACTTTGCGGTGCTCGCTTCGTAGTTTGCTTGGTTTATCCCTCCTCGCCTAAGGAGCAGAGAAGAGAGCCGAAAGGGCAAACAAACGGTGCTAAACCTGACGCTGGCGGCTCAATGCCTCCGCCTGGCTGTTATTTAAAACCATTCAATGTGCCGGAAATCTTACACACACACACACACACATACATACTCGCACACACACACTTAGTTAGTTGCGCAGTTAGCGAAACTAGAAATTTGAGTATATCAGTGTATCAGGTGTCGCTCGCAGGATGATCTGATCCTCGTCTTCATCAGCGCCAAAACGAAATATGCATAAATTTTTCGACAGGAAGCAGGATGCAAATTATGATTACCAAAAAAAAAAAACAGGATATGCGTTGATAAACGTTCGGTACTTACTGTTGGTGCGCGCATTGGCGCTGTTGTTCGTATCGTGCCAAGCCTCGACGATCAGCGTGAAGGTGCCCTGCAATGCAGCAAGAAGGTAAAAAGAAAGTTAGTCAATTGTTAAAGATATTAAAACGATTTTGGTCTTTTGCTAATGGAAAGAGGATGAGCTGGGTGCTTATCAAAACGGAAATCGTAATCTATTTGTTGTGGCTAAACGAAATGCTGCACTCACTCGCATTTAACGTAGATATCATCGGGGCCATAACCAGCTTCGCGAGCTAATGGCTCGAAAGCTCTCATACTTAAATCCCACAGCCCACAGAGCTCATTATAAACAGATTATGACAGAGCCAAAGCATGCTCCAAAGACGCCCACATGCCACAAGCTGGCCAACAGCAACTCACACATAGTTCAAATGCAAATGCAAATGCAAATGCACAGCAGTTGGCAACTGGCAGCGCCCTCAATTCACACTTGATTACAAATGCAGCGAGGTGCAGGCGGCGCGGTGGCCAGGCGGGGAGGCGTGGCGAAAAAACCGGCAGAGATGACACAAAATCGAATAGCCGAAATGCATATACATATACACATATATGTACATATGTTTCTATATATATATATATATATATATACATATATATGCGTATTGGCAACAGCTAAGCAGAGCTGAGCTGCAGCAGTTTGCAGAGGTGGCCAAAAACTAATGCTGGCAGCACTGGTTGTTGGGCGTGTGACTGCGTCTGGCTTGGCAGCACTTCGAATTCGAATTCGAATTCGGATTTGGATTCGGATTCGAGTTTGAGTGCGCCAGAGTCGCATTGCATGTAAATGACTAATTTTCGACTAACTTTCGATTGCTGCATCGCTGTTGTTGCTGCTGTTGCTGTTGCCGTTGTTGCGTGGGCGGCAGATGTAGAATTAATTTAGTTGATAAGCGCAGTGCCGTTTGATTGCATAAGCAGCTAGCTAAAGCGCTTGCCAGACATTGAAAACTGCATTCGCACATAAACATAAAGCTGATGGGCTCGACAGGAAACAAATCAGACAAACAGAAAGACAAACACACACACACACACACACACATACACACACACACATGGAGTCACACGTATGCACATAGATCATCGACAGTTAACAATGGGATTTAATCGAATGTGTTTTAAAGTTTCTTATTCGACATTTTACTATGTGAATGTATTTCTATATATTTTTCAAATGCGGAAAAACTTGTAATATTCTAGCAAACTCTGGCGACTAATTTCAGAGTTATTATAAGGACAAGACACACATAAAACACATATATAAATATGTATATATATTTATATATATATCCAAAAATAAATGAGCGACACACACACACACGCACACACACCCACAAACACAGAGAGAGAGAGAGAGAGAGAGGCGAACGTATATCGCGTGCGACGACGCTGTATATCAACGTCAATATCTGCAGCATAGGGTGAAGTGCATGCCAAATGCATAGGGCGCATGTGTGGAGTAGGAGTGGCAGCCACGTAGCAACAGAGGCAGCAGAGGCAACAGACAAGACAAGACAAGACAAGACACCCGCAGACAGACCGACAGACCGACAGACAAAAGTAACAAAGTTCAATACACAAGCAACAGCAAGCGCTACATCTACAGACTGTGGCACAGCCACAGACAACGTCTGCTAAAAATAGTCAACGATTGGCAGCAGCTGAAGAGGAGGGTCTCCGGCAACCCCCAATGCAAGAGGCGCATCTATCCATCGCTCGCTGTGGCATGATGCGTGCCCCGCGCCCAGCCCGTGCCGCCTTTTTTTTTTTTTTTTTGTTGTATTTTAATTAAGTGCAACATTAAATTAGTTGCTGCTGCAATTGTGGCACGTCTAGTCGTTGACTATAATTACATTTTATGGCTTGACCTAGAAATATTTGAAGTTAGCGCAAAAATAGAGCATTGCCTGACCGAAATATAGCTCAATTGCCCACCATTTGACATTTGACAAATAAATGTCGTAGAGAGTAGGGATCGAGCTCGGACTGACTGCACTCAGTTCCCTATTTTAGGCAGCGCTAATAAATTTCCTACTATTTGAAAATTCCCATAATGTTGAATTTATTTCAAGTAAATTATCGTAAAATACTTTTCTTTTCGTTTTTTTTTTTGGCACGTGGCTAGAATATACTTTACCTTGCGAAATTCTGCGCTAATTGGGCTTGGCTAATGCATTTTAGCATATTTATGCATAATTTTCACTTAGCCCGCAGCAGCTGCTCGAAATTTATGCAACTTGCAATAGCACAATTCACGTGCCGATAAGTCCAGCTAGATAAACGTACGTACACGTACGTACGTACGTACGTAATTATGTATGTATGTGTTGCACCAACCCATGACTTTGCCACTTTAGTCCACGCATTTGTGTAATGATAATAATAGTGACGCTGCACATGCGCGCAAGCGATTAGCGAGAGAGAAAGAGAGACAGAGAGAGAGAGAGAGAGAGGGAACTTTGGCAGGGAGTGGTGCAGCAAATCCACCCCTAATGCAACCGCCGCACACGCTGCGGGCGCGCTGACAAGCGAAAAGTCGCTTGAAAAATACGTTACAAAACGCTAGCAGAGGCAAAGGTAGAGGCAGAGCCAGAGGCAGAGCCAGAGGCAGAGGCAGAGACAGACGCAGAGACAGGGGCAGCAGCAGTAGATGTAGGGGCTATGTCTGTAAATATGGCTGTAATACTTGTTATAATTAAGAAATGCATCGCATGCTGCCGCCACTGAAATGTATGCGCGTATTTCTTGGCCACTGGAGCAGAAAAGAAGAAAAAGAAGAAGCAGTAGCAGAAGCAGAAACAAATGTGGAATTCAGCTTTAGAGTGCAAGTATTTCACATTTTAAGTAATTTATTAGGCAAACACGTGCGCATAGCAAAGGCAGAGAGGGTGGGTTGAGAGGTAGTGGTGCATAAATCTGCAAAGCTGATCAAAAGTCAGTCTCTCTTCTTCCCTCCCTCTCTCACTCGCTCTCTCTCTCTCTCTCTTTGTGCCTATCTGTCTAGAAAAAGTAACGTTCGTTTGCTTAGGGTTGCTTCTATAGCGACAGCCCGTCGTCCCCCTCCGCCATGCAGCCCGGCCGTAGTCAGCGAGCTGGAAATTGTCGCTGGTGGTGCGCGGCGGCGCACGCGTTTTGCGGCGCACTTTTTCTTTTCTTTTTTTTTTTAATAGCCGACAGATGTTTGCGGCAACAACCCTTGACAAGGACACCAGGCTACGGGCGGAAATAAGTGCGACGCACAGTCGCTGTGCTATAAAAAGCCCCCAAAACAAATTAGCAAAAGATGCCGCAAAGTAAATTATAAAAGCAAAAGCAAAAGCAAAAACAAAAACAAAATGAAGAAGAGTAAAGGAAATTACACCGAGCTAAAGAGACAGCAATGAAAATTTTTATTGACTTACTGACTGAGCAGGAGGAAACTGACTCATGCTGTGGGGAGATATGTGTGCTGCTCTATATATAGACAGGCTCTACGTATCGGGGGATCGTATCTACATACATATATACATATCTGTTCACTTACCGGCCAGGCAAAGTTGAAGGCGAACTGTATGGGATTCGTGAAGCCTCTGCTCTGCAAGCTTTGCGCATCCGTCAGATTGAAGGAGTTCTCGCCGAGAATGGGCGTAACCACATCACCGTACGTGCACTGCGACGTGGTGTCAATGGTCGCCTGGTAGTGCTTCAGGCAGACCCGAAATCTCGTCTTGCAGGTGCCAATGCACTTGCCGGACGTCGCATCCTTTTCACCAGTGCAGCAATGGCCCTCGTTGTCCCTGCCGTGCTCATTGCTGAAGTATTTCAGCCGCAATTCAAAATTGCCGGAACTGTGAACCTGCCAGAACCAAAAAAAAAAAAAAAACAAACAGAAAGAGAGAGAGAATATTGCATTAGTATAATCAAATTAAAAAGCAATTTATTTAAGTTGACGTTGCGATCGCTCGATCGCAGCAGCAGGCTGACAAAAAAAAAAAAAAAAAAAACGAAATCAAAAAGAATGCAGCATCCCCAGCAACACGACAATAAATCTTTCAACATGGTATTCCAAAAAAGCTGCACAAAAAATAAATGAAACACGCTGCGGAATTTGGCGAGGCGATCAGCAAAGCCCAACCGAAAGCCAAATACCAAATCGAGTAGCAATTGGCTGCAGATCGCGCAAAAGAGACCCATGCAAAGGACAAAGCGGACTTATGAAATATTAAGAGTCAAGAACCAGGCAACAAATGCACAGCGAGCGGTCGCCTCTTTGGCTCCACTGTGTGCTTCAAACTGACTCTGGCTTTGGTTCGTTTTTGAAGCGCCGCCGCGCCGCGCCGCGCCGTTTCGACCCGACGTCGAACACATTTGCATATTTGGATTTGCAAATTTGTTTGATTTGATCGTTGCGTCTGTCATAAATTTCTTAATTAATTCGCTTTTGCATTTTACGATGCTGGGTGTGAGCTCGAATTTGTAAAATAGGTCAGCGCGTGTTAACAACTTCATTAATTTTTATATATTCCGTTCAAGATTAGCAAAAGTTTTTCGTTTACTTTGCCTTGATGGGAACATCGTTTTTCTAATTGGAACATTTTTTTTTTTTTTTTTTTTTAGGGAAATTCTTGATCAGATCATATATGGCAGCGGTCGCTGGTTGCACTTAAGATATATAATTATGACTTCGATGGCCGATCCATAAATGGGCTCAAAACTCTCAACTCTCAATACTACGACAAGGCAATGCCCAAAAATAGGCGATCTAGAGTTATTGCTCTGATTGCTGCCCGTTTTCTATAACTGTTCGGCAATTAACATTTTAACAGCAACAACAACAAGTGAAGCTTGTTAAAATGACAATTTAATTGTTAGCAAGACATGAGAAGTGAGAGAGAGAGAGAGAGAGAGAGAGAGACGGCTAGTTCTCTAGTTGCTCCACATGCGTTGGCTTGGGAAGCTTTTATTGTTTAGGTTGTTGTGGTTACTGTTGTTGTTGTTGTTGTTGTTGTTGTTGGCTTACTTCATCTCTTTGTATGAACATGGGTGTTTAATTGCTCAATTAAGCAGAAGTGCGTCTGCTGTTGCCTGTTTTCATGTCTTCTTTCAGATGCTGTGTAAGCAATGCCCCCTTCAAAGCACAGGTGTAATCCGTTTGGGGGCCCCGAAAGAGGCAAAGAAAAGAAAAATATAGCGTGGCCCGCAGACCCCGCACAATGCGCACAATTCACATAAAAAGGGCGACGATGAAAAACTGTAGCAAAGCTGCTTAACTAACATTTAATGGGCTTGGCAATTGAGCTCTGGCGCTAACATTTGCCGCACGCCTTTGTAATTCTAAGTGCTGTGAGCTAGTCAGCGATACAGATTGGAATAGAGTATCTCCCGCTAGGAGGGAGAGAGCATTCAATTGATAAGATAAATAAATTATTGATGCTCTAGCAATTGTGAATGCAGTTCGCAATAGTGCATAAGACGCGTACAAATCAAGCCAGCAGCAAAAAAAAAAAACGCCCAAGATACACGCAAAACGAAAGACTTAAGCAACGAACGCGCAGACAGCAGTGCAGGCAGCGGGCGCGGACGCAGACGGAGACGGAGACGTCGACGGCGTCGCTGCTGCGCAACGTACAACAAAACGTGTATTAATAAGCAGCGGGCCAACAAACGTACACACACACACACACACACACATACACACGAAAAGAAATAATAAAAACAAAACAACACACGGCAAAACGGACGCAAAAGAGCAGCACAAAAAAGAAGCAACAGCAACAGCAGCAGCGACAGCAGCGACAGCGACGACGACGACGACGACGACGGCAACAGGCAGCGCAGAAGACGAAGAAGAAGAAAAACGTTGGAAAAAAATGTACAAGTAAAACCGAATTGTTTCCCACGGCATACGATTTTGCCGGTCAACATTGATGGTTAAAACGAACAAACGAAGCAGCGAACGAGCAAACGAACGAACGAACGACCGAGCAAAGGAACGAACGATCGAACGACGAAGCGACGGCCCGACTTCGCGTCGGTGAGTTCACTTCGGAGGCGCAGCAAAAGGTGTAAGCAAGAAGCGAGCGAACGCCAGGTGAAGAAGCGGCCAGCAGACGGCAGTGCATCTATGCACAGCCAGCCATGTTGAAAGAGAGAGAGACAGAGAGAGGGAGAGCAAGAGCGAGTCTCTCTGAGAGAGCGCAAAAGCCCGATGGCTATAACAGTTTAGCGTGTGTTGTTGTTGTTGTCAGCTGGTGCAGCCTGCAGCCGAAAGAGCAGCGCCAAAGCGCAAAAAGAGCAAAACGTGACTTAAAAGTGAATTGGAGTGTTGTTGTTGTCGTTGTTGTTGTTGTTGTTTTTTTATGATTTTTTCTTTTTTCTTTTTGCTGGGCTTCATAAAGTGCAGCTGGCAGCTGCCGCCAACAGCCTCCGCAAGCTGCGAGAGCGCGAGCAAAAACTCGTTTTCAGAACGGCGCTTTCAAGAAGAAGAGTAGTGCGAAATATAAAAAAAAAAGAAAATAGTAGTGTACGGAATAAGAATTAATAGACGATCAGCAGCAATGATGCGTTGCTGATGCGAGGCAGAGACTGCGCATCTTTCTTCATATAGAAAAAAAGCTCTCGCCCAAGAAATGTTAGAAAAAGCAATAAGCGGAAGGAAGGTTAAGAGGCAAGTCAAGGCAGTGCATGAAAAGATACAGCTATGGCTGTTCAACTATTTGATATGCAATACACACACACACACACACACACACACACACACATATATACACACACACGCACACAGCAAAGATGGAAGAAGAAGCAAACAAAAAGCGCCAAAGCGCACTCAAACAAAGGCGCAGGCAATTGTCAAAATATGTACAAAGCAAATCAATTTGCATAACAGCGAAACATTTACACACACACACACACACAGATAGACTTACACACACACACAGACACGTGTTTGATGGGAAAAGAAACAAAGCGTTGCAGAGTTTTGAGCCGAAAACCAAAAATAGTTTTGTACAACAATTTGACACCGTTTGAGTGCACAAATGCGTTGCATACAATTTTCCCACACTTTTTGACAGTTCAACAACAATTTCCCAAGCAGGGAAATTCTGCTAACCACCACCCACATAATGCAACACTAAATTTAAAGCAAAAAAAAAAAAAAAAAAAAAAACAGAAAAGAAAAATAAAATAAAAACAATTTCTTTATTTGAAAGTTTTCCATAGCTGGAAAATTTCATAATTTTATACACTTGTTATAGTTCTTTTGTTTTTTTTGTTGTTTTCTTTTCTTTTTTTTTTTTTTTTTTGACTTGTTTTGCCTTCAACTATGAACTTTATTACGCTTGAAGACCTTTTGGGCACACATAAATAAAGAGGGGAAAAAATGAGCTAGTGGAGAGAACATGAAAGCTGAAATGCCAAGTTATGCCAAGTTATCCCAGCGCTGGCATAGGCACGGATAGACGGTGTCGGAGACGTAGATGGAGACGGAGATGGAGCCGGAACGGGACAGACACTTGTTAAAAGTGTTAGAAAATAGTGCGTTGCATTGTTTACCTTTTGCTTGACTCCGTTTGCTCAGTTAGCTGTTTGGCTTTTACGAGCCATGGTAAATTTATACTCTATATGAACGTGTTGTTTTTTGCTTCTTCTTCTTCTACTGTTTCTCCTTTGCTATGATCACTCAGGCTTGACGAGACAAGCAACCCGCAGCCCGCAACCCGCAACCCTCAGTACTTTTTGCCATTTCTGCTCAGTGTCTTCCACGTCAACTTACGTTGACTGCCTGCCTGCCTGACTGACTGACTGACTGACAGTTTGAATGTTGTGGGTTACAACACACACACACACACACACACACACACACATGCGCATAGGACAGACATTAAAATGTATGAACGCACGCATTTTACTTACATTTTAATATAATTTTCTAACAGGTGTTTGCTTAGCATTTGCTACTCACAAGATTAAAACAATAAGTAAGAAGCAGCGTAAGAGGGAAAGAAAGAGAGAGAGAGAGAGAGAGAGAGGGCGCGCTAAAGTGCCCTTTGGCTTCGCTACGTTGTTTATTAATCATTTAAAGTCATCATTATAATCAACCGTTAACAACGGGCTTGGGAAACAGTTATAAGCGCAAGTGAAACAGCTTCTGTGCGTGCGTGTGTGGGAGTTGCAGCTTCCACCTCTCTGTCGCACTCTTCTTTATAAATTGCAATTAATTGTGTTTTATAAAGCGCGCAAGACAAAGACAAGCGATGATGAGTTATTCATTCAGTCATTCATTCATTCATTTGCTCATTCATTCGACGCCGCTGTCTCAATGTTAATATGAAAATTGCACGAAATGCAAAACAGAAGAAAGAAAGAACAAGGCGCAGTCGCAACAACAATTACAGCATGTCAAGCATGTGTGTGTGTGTGTGTGTGTGTGTGTGTGTGTGTGTAGTATTTGTATGATAAGTAGATAGACATCAAGTACGGTTATTTGATAGTTAAGTGATATTTTAAACGCAGCATGTGAGAATATATCCAAACAGCGAAACAAGGAGAAGGAGGAAGAGAGAGAGAGAGAGAGAGAGGCAAAGAGGGAGCTTTTTAATGCTAATGGTTCTAATTCATGAGCAAAAAAGCTATTATTATTACTAGAGCTGCCAGATTGTTCAAATTAGCTTATATCAGAATCACTTAAAGCTGAACAGCAACAGCTGCATTTTTTGCAAGTATCCCAAGCTCAGAGCCTTGCAACGTTTCAGCTGGACGAAACGCAAGACCGCAGGAGGTTTCAAGACATTTTTTTTTCGAGTGCTGTTAAAATTAGCAACTAAATGGGGGAAAAAAAGTCATGAGACGCCGAGAAGAAGAAGTGGAGCAAAGCCACATGCAATGTCATCAGGGGATGCTGGCTGGCGTTAAAGATCAATGAAGGAAGCACAGGCAACACAGGCAAACATACAACAGCAAGTGCCGCTGCGCATGTGTCGACGACGCTGACGCTGACGCTGACGTTGAAGTTGACGCTGACGTTGATGTTGACGTTGACCTACGCAAAGTGTATCCAAAAACGCCCAAGTAAGAAGCGCATGCAAAAACATCCACATCGACATCGGCAGCGGCAGATGTTACCCATTTTTACACACACTCGCACACACACACACACACACACACACACACACACACACGGGTGTGCATTCAAGTTTCATATTGAAATCGAGCAGCTTCTCGATTTTCTGTTTCGTTTTTATTTTTTTATTTTTATTATTTTTGCATTTTCAAGGCATGCGCCGTTGGTGGTAATTTTTGTTGAGGCTGCGCCGAGACTGTTCAATTTTCGGCATGGACCTGTTTGCCCATTGAACAGCCGAAAACTAGTTTTCATCTATACGAGGGCAAAGGGTGTCCTTTCCAAAAATTAAAGAAAAAAAAAATCAACCCCTGTTTACTCAGCTGTTTTCCGAAATAAACTAAACTTCTCATATTACAATTTATTGTTATATAAATTGTTGCTGATTTTAAAATGAAATGAGTTTCTTATAAAATATTAATGAAAAATAAATTTGAATACATTTTCTCATCATATTTAAATTCTAAGCAAAATATCTAGCTAACAACTAAAAAAATAGCTAACTTTTGTGCATCTGCTGCATGGTTACCAGGCTGGCAACGCCAAAAGCTCTCTCTCTCTCTCTCCTTCACGCACACACATGCAAAACGGCAGCTGCAAAATACAGGCGCGCATGTGTGTTTAGCGAGGAGAATCACCGAAAAAAAATGAAATAACTAAAGACCAACAACAAGTTGCTGAGGGGAGCAAGGGAGCAAGGGACAGTGTAGAACTTACCTGCACAATGACTGTGAAGCAAATAAATGCGGTTAATAAACATTTAATCCACTGCATGTTTATTGATCTTATTGTTGCTTATTGTTGATTTGTTGTGTTGTGTTGGGTGTGTGTTATTATTAGTGTAATAATCCTTAGTGGGGCGGCCTTGTTGTTGTTGTTGTTGTTGTTGTTGCTGCTGCTGCTTCACTCACACGCACACACTCTCAATTGCAACATAAAAATAGTAGTTTATTGTATTTTTTTTTTTTTTTGGCAAATTCTCTTTTTTTGAGCTAACTGCGGCGGCACATGCTTTGGCAATTCGTTGTTGCTGTTGCTGTTGCTGTTATGTGCATTTTGTTGTTGTTGCTTTACGGTGTGTGTGTGTGTGTGTGTGTGTGTGTTTGGTTTATTTATTTTATTTTATATTATTATTTTGTTTTACACGTGCACGCGCCACATTTTCCTTTGCTTTGCGTTAGCTTCTCTGTTGTGAGACAAGAATTCGACGGACGGACGGAATTTGCGGCCGTCTCCTTCTCACGCACAGCGGGGGCGAGAGATGGGGGGCGGGCAAAAGTGCCGCTATATAAAATTGCTATATAAAAATCGCACTCAGCCAAGCCATAGAGACACACGCGTACACATGCAAAAATTGTATTTGCCTTTGAGGTTGATGCTTTTAATATTTATTAAAAAACCATTTGGAAAACAATTTAAATTTTTCCTTATTTTATTTATTTATTTTTTTTTTTTTGTTCATGCACTTTTTGTGATTTGTGGCTACCAAAAATTTGAATTAGAAATTTTTAGTATTGGCAGCTTTGCATCTTGTTACACACTGAACATGCTTTTTAATTCGTATTCAAATTATTTGTTGCACAGTTGAAATTTGAATTTGGTGCGTTTGGCATTTGCTGCTTATGTTGTGTGGGCTACAAAAATTTCAAAAGCGACGCGCGACACGACCGAACGATGTGCACGACGTAAGAGCCACAGAGCGAATTGGCGACAAAACAACGTAGCAGCCGCAACGAACCGCACAGCGCAAGAATCCAAGACAGAATGAAAGCAGAAAATGTTTTATTTTTGAAATTTGTTTTTCAGCAGCCACGCCGAGAGAGCCAACGCGAGTGTTAAACTGAGCGTGAGAGGGAGAGATATGGAGAGCGCGCGCAAGAGAGCACAGTTGCAGCACAAGCAGCAACAAAAATGCTGCTAGCACAAACAACACACATTTTTCGTGGTCATCCCTGTTTGCTTCTGCTGTACGTGAGCGGTAAGCTGGGTGCGCCTGCGCGTTAGAACGGGACAACTGCTGTGTGCCAGCTGGTGAGCGAAACGCGTTTTCTGTGCATATTTAGTGTGTTTCTCACAAATGTTGCAAGGTGAGCGAAATGTTGCAGCAACATTGCTGCGCGCCCATTCAAGTTGCTTAAGTTTATTTTCTCTTAAATTTAATAAACTTAAATTAATGTAATATTAAATAAAATGTTTAAATACTTATGTTTAATTTTGATATATGTATGTATATGATCTTAGACTAAAACTATTGCCCGCGCAAATCGGCCTGAAAAAGTCAATGTACGAGTTTTTTAATCCTTTGTCTATTGAAGGGTTGTTTTTTTTTTTTTTATAGCTGCAAAAGTACCATAGATAAGCTGCAGGAACTTCACATAAAGGGATTTTTTTGGTTTGGTCCGTTATGCCGATTTGCATGTGAAAGGGTTTTGGACAGTTTTTGGCGCTCAACCAAAAAATAAAAAAAGTATGCCAAATGCGAGGGAAGCAATGAAAATAGGGGAAAAAGCTGGAACAAATACATTTTTTTGGTCAGGCAACAAATTTGTTCATATGACAAATATGAAAAAAAATAAATAGATAAAAATTAATTAGGCTTTGCCATCTTAAAATATTTAAAAATAATTCAGAATATTTCTTACTAATTTTAAAAATAAATATAACATTTGAAATTATTTTTTTTTCACAATAAATAAACAATATTTTTGTTTAACATTAAAATTAAATAATTTTTTTTTAAATTTCATTATTTTTTTTTAAATTTCATTATTAAATTTTGTTATTAGCTGTAAAAAATACTGCTAAATAAATATTATATATGCATATTTAGTACTATACTTAGGAGTAGATCTTAGCACATTTAACTACATTATTTAGGAGTAGAAATACCCGATCGAGTGCATGAAGATGAATTTCTCTCAATTCACGTTGGCAAACAATGTAAATCATATGGGAGCCGTTTGATAAATGGCCAAAGATGTGGGCAGGGGCTCATCCAGCTGCAAGCGCAATAAAGTTGTTGAAATTTGTACATAAGAATCGCTCTTCATTAATTTGCAAGAAGACATTTGCATATGAATGAGAACGGGAATAACAACAGAACACGAAAAAAAAGCGAAGCAGGGTAAAAAAGAAAAACAACAACAACAACAACTACAACAACAGGAGAAAAAACCCATCAAGTCAACACCCAATTTTACAAGAGGCAACAGGAAAAAAATTTCACCTCACTTTCAAGTGGCCGGAATGGAGCTGTGGCTGTGGCTGTGGCTGTGGTCCGAGCGCAGCTCCTGGGAAGTTTCAATATTTAAACAAAAATCTTTTCGCGCCATAAATTAGGCAGTAAAATGTGAGCGAAGAGTGAAAAGTTTTTAAATTAAACACAAATTTATGGCCGCCAAAAGCTGCGGGCTGTGGGGCAAATGTTGTGTTGGGGCCCAGCATCAGTTGGCCGAGTCCAGAGAGCCAGTCGTTGCCCAGTTAGCACCTGTAAACCGGTTGTTGGGGCTGCTGCTGCTGCTGCGCAGGTAGCCCAGCCGTTGGCCAAACAGATGTCCTGCTGCTCCAAATTGAAAGCGCAACATACATCATCCTTCCACAAAGGCTGTCCCCCGCGTGTCTGACAACACGACGCGTCGCCTCGTCCCGCCTGCACATCCCGCTCTCAGCTCCATCAACTGTGTTGCTGCAGGGCGCCTTTAGCCGTTTTGAATAATAAGCAACAACAACAACGGCAGCAACAACAACAACAAACACCAAAAACACACAGTCAAAAGAAATTGGGGTCATGCACTCCGCACGCATGCGGCGCATGCAGCATCTCCTTCACTCTTCCTTCGCCTCCTCTCCAGCTCTGTTTCTCTCTCTCTCTCTCTCTCTCTCCCTCTCTGCCCTTCACACCCCCTTCAATTACGGCTTCTATACGTTGCGGTCAACATCTTTCACTTTGCAAGTGCACTTCATGTTTTGTTTTGTTTTCTTTTTTTTTATACTTGGCTTAAACGAACTTTTTTTTAATTTTTTCATCAGTTTCGCTTTGTTGGCTGCCACAAGAAACTGGAAAATTAGGCGCGTGGCTGTGACATTTAGCATAAAGGGGGCGTGGCAGTGCTTGGGCGTGGCGAACTTAAGTCGCATGATACGTCGAAACTGCAAGTTGTCGAAGACTTTGCCAAGCCACCTGCTGATGCTTGAACATGGAATACCTCAAGTGGTTCAAGTTATGTAAAGCTTTTCTCGATTAAACTTAACAATCTTAATATTTATATGTGACAATTAGGGTTTATAAAATGACGAAATAGTAGTAGAAAGTAGTAGATAGTATCAAATAGTAGTAGAAAGAAGTAAGTAGTAGTTTATGATAGTAGTAAATAGTACTAGTAAGTAGAAGCAGTAGAAAGTAGTAGATGAAAGAAGATAGCATTAAGAAGTAGTAGTTAGAAGTAGTAGATAGTAATTGATGGTACTAGTAAAAAGTAGTAGATGGTAGCAAATGGTAGTAGGTAGAGGTAGAGTAAGTTGTGGAAAGTAGTAGCTGAAGGAAAGAGTATGTACTAGTTGATAGTAATAGATATAAGTTAATTGGAACCAGAGGTAGGTAGTTAGTTAATAGTAGTAAATAGTTGAGAGTCTTAGTAAGTAGTAGTAGTAGTAGTAAGTAGTAGTAGATGCTAATTGATGATAGTAGTACAAAATAGTAGTACAAAATAGTAGATAGGAGTAAGTAGTAGAAGACCAACTATTGCTAGTAGTAAATAGTAGTAGAAAGAAATAGGAGATGTAAGAAACTAGTAGAGAATAGTAGTAGATAATAGGTGATAGATTAGTTGGTGGCAAATTTAAGTAGTAGAACATAGTAGATAGTAGTAGTAGATTATAGTAGGTAGTAGTAAATAGTAGTAGTAGATAATAGTATTAGGCAGTGTTGACTATTGACTTTCATATTTATATTATTTTGATAGATTAGTATTCAGTATAGATTCGAATAACTGTATTCTGTTTAAGATACAAAATTCAGACACTCATTCTCTGCAAGAAATACTTCAAAATGCGAACGTGAAAAGCTTTGCAGCTTTGGTTCTAAGAATTCGCTCGAAATATCTGCACGCCATTCAAATGATTCCAAGAATCCAGGCACATGTCGCAGAGCCCAGCCAAACTGAAGCTGAGGCAGAGCTGAGCTGAGCTGAGCTGAGCTGAGCGGATTGTGTCCTTGCCCATTGCAGATGAGAGTTGGGTACAGCTGATGTCTGGTTGGGGATACCAGTAAACATCCTGTTATGAAACTGCATAACTCGTTTGGCGTTTCATTCATTCATCCGAATGCTGGGCGAGGCGAATGCGTAAAAGTTCGCGTAAACAAATGAAGAAACCGGAAGCGATCTATAGGGCCAGGCTAAGGTTCCAGTTCGTGGGAATTTTCTGGGCCACTTCCTTCCTTCCGCCTGTTGAGCTCTCGTCGAACACAACAAAAGCGCGGGTGGAACAGCAACGAATCAACAGATCCTTTTTATTTGCTGGGATCTATCTATTAGAGCGCGAATCAAGTTACGCGTGTTCCGTCCACAGTCTCTGAGTATCTCAGTTTTTGAGTCCCTGGCACAGTCACTCTCTCTCTCTCTCTCTCTCTCTCTCTCTCTCTCTATCTGTTTTTCTGTGCATGCATCATCCACATGCTGCTGCTGCTGCCGCTGCTGCTTGTTTTGCACCTTGAGCCTTGACTACTTCCGGTTTTGCGCGAAGGACATCAGCGACAACGACAACGCAGCGCCGCGGCGACGCGCCTGTAGCAGCAGGTAGTTGTTGTTGTTGTTGCTCTGGCCAGTTTTTGCAGTTGCCTCACGGACATTTCCTGCGCATTGCCCACGCCATGCAAATAAGGATGTCGGATGTCGCCAGCAGGACATGCGTTTGCTGCTGCCAAAGCAAACAAGGACAACAAGTGCCCAACACTCCAGCGTCCTTTGCCGGATGTTGTCCTTAAATCGATTGAAACTGTCCTTCGGCATTGTAGTCAAGTGCCTCAATTGCTTTAACATCAGATTCGAAGTAGGCTATCTATAGCAAATGTTATAATTCAAATATAGTGGATATATTTTTAATCTGGAAGCTGCTTCAAGACCAAACTTGCTTCGAATTGCGATTGCAAAAGATTTTTTATTAAATGTTAACACAATTTTGTTCAGGAATTTTGAAATGTTTCTGGCTTGACATTCCATTTATTCAAATAAAAACAAAAAAAAAAATAATATATTTCTTAAAAATAATTTCGTTTCCTTTGAAAATGTCCTCGTAGTTGTCTATAAATAATATTTCATAACTGCGAAAAAATATTTAATATATTTGTTGCCTTCATTTTAATCAGGTTTTGTAGATACAACTTTCAGATCAACAGAGCTCTAAAAATAATTACATTAATAAAAAATAAATAAAATAATTAACCAAATAAAAATAAATAAAAAAGGTTATTTATTTAAAATTTACTCAACATGAACAACAGTTAAGCGTTAAAAACTTTATTTTTATTAACTAATAACTATGCAAAATGATAATAATCTATGAATATGAATCCGATATTCTTATAAAAATAGTCCAGTATATTAGTTTCTAGTAACTCGACTTATACTTCTAAGCTATCGAGATAAGCATTCTTTAAAAATATATAAAACATTCGTCCTATACAATAGCCTAACCACAATGCTAGAACAATCTGCGTTGGCAGGTGCAAGACATTGGATTTTCTCATGCCCGGTCGATAACTGTAATCGGTGCAACTGGCAACGTTTCCCACAGGATGCAAATGTAACAAAAAAAAAAAAAACAAAAAAATACTGGAGAGCCGAAATAAAAATTTTATGTTTGATTTCATGCAAAGCAAAAACACAAACGAAATCGAAATCGGTGGAGAGAAGAATCTGAGAACAGCAGCGCTGCAGACATGTGTGCTTCCCACACACACACACACACACATACACACACACACACACATGTTGAATGCAGCAGGTACTTTGGCTAGGATATGCGTATCTGTAGCGTGGATAGAACAACACTTCCCAGGCAGCTCAGCTCGAAGCACTGGCTCCAGCAGCTGCTGTCTCAGGCATTTGAGATTTGATTTCTCTGTTGATGTTGTCTTCGACATTTACTTCCGTGTGAATCTCCGCTGGAGTCAACAGGCAACAGCTGGTAACAGCCACGTAAGTGCCAATTTCTAGTCCTTAATCCTTTCCCTGCCTCTGTTAGAAACTGCACTGAATCTGCTCGGGCCTCATAATTGGCAAGCGCTGATACGAATTGTATCTAAGATCTGTCTGCGGCCTGAGAACGGAAGCGAGGGATCCGACAGCACCCTCGTCTGCCTCTGTCTCTGGCACTGCCAAAGACCCGAAGGCGAGGGTGTATATCAGGTGTATTGCATAATTCTCGTTTGTGTGGGAATCTTGTTGATTATTAAGGATGTGTTCCTTATGCAAACGGAAGCTGATTTGGCGTGGGAAGTGAAGGCGTCTTAGAAGAGTTAAATGGAAAATTTGACCTATTTGATCCGTTGATCAATTCAGTTCCTTTTCGGCCTGCTCAACTACAGTTCTATAAAGATTCTTGGCCTACGCGCAGATATATTATTTATAATATAATGTTTCAATATTTTACAATTTAGTTAATTTTTTTTCTATTAAAATCAAAAAGTTTTTGTACCTTCATAAATATAATGTATAACTTACGTTACTCTACCCACTTTCCCTTTAGAGTTTGCCTTATCGCTAAGGCTAATGGATTTCACAGCGTATTTTCGCTTGAAATGCGAAACGTCAATTGCTCTCAGGGATCGCTCTTCAATCACAAGTGTTGGACCGTAGCATATGGTATACTTATTCAAGTGCATATATCTTATCGTGTCACGGATAGTCCCATGACTTGTCCTTCCTACGTACAACACATGTCACATCATATATAGCTCATGTGGTGTACTGTACTCTGGTGTCTAATGAATTTTCCCAACACATTTTGGGCATTACCCAAATACCACGCCGAAAATGTCGGAAAAACAGAAAAAGTAGAAAACACCCACTGCTACAGGCGCAGGCAGTTCACGAAGGACACGTAGTCGCATACGCCTGGCAGGCTCTAAACAAAAAATAGCTGCACGTATTAGAAATGCTGTCTAAGGATCAGGCAACGGGATCAGTTAGTCCTGCTGAGTTTCGGACATTCGATTTTCTTGCCGACAAAGCGAATGCCGGCCGGCAGATTTGTTAGTAGTCTTAAGCCAGTTTGCTCACTCATTTGGGCCACGTTCTTAAACGGCTCGCATCATTTTGTGGGCGTTGAAGGCGCACTCCCCCGGCCTAAATGCGCCTGGCAACTATTAAAATGATTAATTTTTAAATAGCTGCAGGTGCAGACGACTAAAAAACAAATTTCATTGTGTTTACCGTCTGACTTTGACCCTGACTCAGAGCTGCCATCGTCCTGTCTAGACATCGTCGTCATATCAGCAAATTGCCCTTTGCTAATGTTGTTTACTTAAGTTCCGCTCGCGGCGCTTAGCATTTTTTTCTTTCTGTTTTTGCAATTAGCAGAAATAACAAAGAAGTTACTTTTCACATTTTAAATTGCTGCCCAAAACAAAAGTTCGCCCTTAGGGAAAAGAAATCTAGATCGAGGATAATAAATATTTGAATGTGCCAAAAAGTTGTGCACTCTTAATTGAGTTCTTTATGTGATGGCCAGTCGATTGCAGTTGACAAAGAGGAGAAGAACTATTATAAATGAAGTTGTTGGCTCTGTCGAAGACTAAATACCTTTGCAAGCATTATGTGTCCTTAGTAGTAAATGCCATAGTTAGTTTATGGCTTTATTTAAGAAGATAGCAACAATATGAGTATCTAGTAAACCTATTTAGATGGCTCAAACAGAGACTTTCCAAAGAGACATCAGCAGACCACTGAGTGTTTAGCTAGTACATAAATTCTGACAGGCATTTTGAGATGGAACAGCAACAGTATATACTTCAAGATCGAAAATATCTCATTCATTGTAACACACATTTCAAAATAAAACTTTAAATGGACTTTATAGGATCACAAATATGAAACTGTAGAAAAGAAATTTTCGAAGATATTCAACAAATTTAAGGATTTCGAATAAAATATGAATTTGTGCTATATCTGACTGTCGAATCGCATTACTTACAGTCGCAACAATTTAATCAGTGACCCAAATTCATTTGTTAATTAAAATCCTTTGTCAGCTTTTGGAGCCCTTCACCAGCAGAGCTCCCTCGCTCAAGAAAATGCTCTCACAGTAGCTTCCTGTGCATTTTGTCATTTTTAATGAATATTTAAGCGATAATGAAAATCAGATATAAATATATAGGTACGTATATACATATGATATGTATGCATCAAGCAGATTACGGGCAAGTTAATGGAAAGTTCAGAGCGATGTTGATGAGAACGAAAAGGCAGCTGCCAGCTGAGCAGATTAAGCGTAATGAAAACCTTTTTTCTTGGGGTTGGTAAACGAAGATAAGCAAACGGGTTTCCAGAGCTAATCATTTAAAAACGTTGCCAAAAATATACTTTCCTACTCTGCACTTTGCCAGGCAAAAGCAACCTGTTGGGGCCAAAGAAAAAAGAAAAAAAAAAACACAAAGCTGAAAACAAAATTAATTTGTTGCTGTTGTTTTGGTGTTGTCCTGGCAAAAGTGAACAGCAACAGGCAAGCTGCATCCGGTGTTTGTGTTGATGCCAACAAACTTCCGTTTTACGGGCAGCAGCAGACGAAACACCAGCAGCAGCAGCAGCTTTTGCTCATGCGCAGCCACAAGTCAGTCACAGTCACAGCCCCAGCTACAGCCCCAGCTCCAGCCACAGGCAGAAGCAGAAGCGCAGCAGCGTGCACGTCAACTGCTGCCAACAGGTGTATTTACTGTTTTTTCTTTTATTATTTATCAGCGACAAAAACAACACGAAAAAAAAGTGCTGCCCAGTTGGGTTTTCATTTCAGTGTATACCCTGTAGTCGAGAGAAATATGTACAACGGGGTATGTTTGATTCGTAAATTCACATATAGTCAAGGTCTATAAATAAAAAATATATTCTTACTTACTATACATACATCTATCTGTATATCTATATATCGCTCGATATATTAGAAAATTGATTTACGGATTCCTTAAACCAGTACAATAAATTTAATATACTGCGAGTTACTTTAGCAATTTAGCACAGGGTATCAACTCGTCTATATAATAATCTGTTTTTTTTTTTAATTTTGCGGATCTTCTTCTACTGGTTGGCTGCCTGGGCAACTTTTTCATTGCCATAATTACCATGATTAGCAATGAATGCTGGGCCCGACTCCGACTCCGACTCCGACTCCGACTTCGACTTCGACTTTGGCTTGGCTTTAACATGGCTTGCGATCTCTCTGCGACTGCGACTTCGGCTGAAACTCCAGCTTTGGCTGGAACTTCATCATTTGCTTTTTTCGGTTACTTCTTCAGCAGCAGGCGGCAAACACGCGACAAATTTAATTTTTATACTATTTCTTTCTCTTTTATTTCATTTACCATCGTTGTTGTTGTTGCCGCTGCTGCTGCTGTGTTATTGTTGCTATTGTGGTTGCATATATTAGCCGTAAGCTGCCTGCACTTTAATTTGTATTTATGCGGGCTGATTACGTACGCTTCGTACCCTGTTTTCCCCCGCTCTACGCATCAGCACAGCCCGATGATGTTGTTGACTTCTTTACTTTTATTGGCTTTGACATTTCTTGTAGTTATTCGTTCGTTCGTTCGTCGTTCTACTCGTATGCAATCAGTGTGCCCAACATTGCCCGCGTAACCGAACTGTACCTGTAATGCTACCTGTACTACTGCCTCTGCCTCTAATTGCTCCAGTGCGTGTTCTACAGAGTGTCATATCATAATACTCGGTTCAGTGATGAGCACTAAATGTTTCAACAACATGCACATCGTGTAACTTCTACTGTTGTTGTTGCTCTCAAACATATTGTCGAGTTCTATAAGTGGCAGATTTTGTTTACATAGAAATCGACAGCAGAATATACAAATTAATATTGGCGTTGGACTTAGGCCTTATTATTGCTTAGAGTTTATTCTATTACGCTGGTTTTACATACATATTTGGCATAAAATACTTAAGCCTCGAAGTCTGACCTTAATCAAATCATATTCATTATATCAAGTCTATTCTGAAAGCATCTTGCTCTCTTTGAATCATTTAGTATTGCATAAACTAAAATATGATGACAATAGTCTTATTTATTACATATCTTGAGGTAATTCAGCTGCAGAAAACATTTAACCAATAAAGTTAATCTAATTCTTCATATAGATATATACATTATATATATATATATATATATATATATATATATATATATATATATATATATATATATATATATATATATATATATATATATATATATATATATATATATATATATATATATATATGTGTGTGTGTTCAAATAGTTTTATATCATTTTGTTGTGTTTTGTTCCCCTTTTCAGAAATCGGAATTTTCAATCCATTAATATAATCGAATTCCAGCACAAAAATGCCGTTACACAAAATTCAACCCCAATGACAGAGCTCCAAATAATATTGACAAAGCATAAACAAAGAGAAGAATTCACTTTGTGGGTAAATTTGGTCTGCTCTTCTTCTTTTTTTGGCGCGTGCTAAGCTTTCTGCAAATGCCCAGACAAATAATAATTCCAAGAAATAATGGGGTTAAGTTCAGTTTGAAGTCAGTCAGGTACCAAGAAGTACACAGCGACGCCTGCATTGAACGCTTCGGTTCGAATGGAACGAACTGATAAGTCGTCAAATGGGGCAGATAAGATAGCGGCTGAGCCGAAATCTAAGCAAATAAATGCAAAGCCAAAGATATCGAATTGTCGAAAGGTAGAACTGAAAATCAACAGCTCGACAGAGTCAGAGTGTCTTATCGCTTCTCGCTCGCAATTCACTATGGCAGCTGTTCCAAAGATAAACCAAACACGGCACGCGCGATTCTCTACATCGGTCAGAACTTCATGGCACAAGCATATATGTTTTTATTCCGTCTATAGTACCAGGCCGTGCTTATCGAGGCATTCCGGAAAACGAAAACTGTTTGCTCGAAAGTGCAATAAAAGTGCTGCGTATCCTTCCGCTGTTGCATCTGTCTGAGTCCAGGCGGAAAGGAGCGTTGCGCCTATAGTTTTTACGGCCTGGTTTTATGACGCCGATTATCCTTCTCAATACTTTGTTGTGCCTCATTAAGTGGGCTGCGAGTTTTATTAGTTGCGCGAGCAGTTGCCTGCTATGATAATTGAATTTAAATATACTTATGACTTATATTGCGCCTGCTGGCAGCCATTAAAAGTCAAGACATATCAGGCTACAAATCTATCTTTAATAGGCCACAAAGATTGCCGTGGCAAGCTGTACTCGCGCAAGTAGCATATTGGACCTTCGAGTCTAGCAGCTCAACAATGGCTCAGAGTCAAAAGACAAAAGATGTTCGTATACCATTTGCGCCATTGTTTAGGCCTGATCCACCCTTATGTGTGGCGAATCGGGCAGATGAGATCCATGTGCCACTCTGACGTCAATAATGCTGTCGTCAATATGAAAAGAATGGCATAGTTGCACAGTTCTTGCTTCTCCGCCTGCTACTACTCCTGCTTCTACCTCTGTCATTTGCTCTATCTAGAGCGTTATACATTTCACATTTGGCCCTTTGTGAGCTGCAATGAAGCTGTAACTGTCTGTCAAAAAATTTCCGAGCTGCGTGTTGCCCTCTGTTGATTGCATTTTGTGGTCGCTCAGCGAACAGCGATCGGCGATCGGCGATCGGCGATAAGGCCTAAAGTGGAGCACGCACTTAATGCCCTGAAGCAGTGGTGGCAGTAGCTGGCAGCAGTCCATCATAATTATAAGGATAATCGCTTGATTGGTTATCCATCATGTAATATTTCAATTCAAGCTGCTTTCTTCTGCTACTTGAGTGCTTTGTTGGTTCGCATCCTGCGGCAAATAGATATCAGCGGGCAATTGCGAGAGCCAAGATGCTCATAATAGTTTCCCCAGGCATTATCACCGATCAGCTGCATAATATGAGATCGCTGCTGTATACATATTTCATATTATGTATTTGGGTCAAGTACAGCTTACTCAATAGGATACTTAGGATAGACCGAGTTGAGTTTTACGATATTATATATAAATACTTAAATAATATAAATTCTTTTAGGAATTATGGAAAAGCTTTCAATTGATTTTAAAACAGTCAACAATTATATGAATGGTAACATTTATTTAGTTAGGGATCTAAAAACTTGATTTTCAGCTAAATAATGATTTAGATCATTAACTTTAACTTCAAAAGATAATTGATTAGTTTTTCAGACTATTGCTAGGCCTTAGCAGGCAAACAAAGGCTTCTCTGCTTTGTAGATAAAAAAGAAATATATTTTAATATTTTCTACAGTGATAAAAATGATATTGTTTTCTGTCTGAGAACTTAGTTAACATAACATACATGCACCATCTGAAGTTTAACTATGCTTAAAGTTATAGTCTTTTAAATACAGAAAGTCTTCTATCTATTATATAATCAATTGTCATTTATAAAACATTTATGATCATGCTTCAAGTTTATCTAATTTAAGCTTGGGTGGCCTCTGTGTGCAATTTATAGATAATGTTCTAGTGTCTGTCAGCTTGTCGAGATATTGAAGTGAGTAGCGAGAATGATTTAAGTTCAATTGTGTGTGTGGTCGTGGTCCAGCGCTTGCAGCTCATCGTCAGTGGAGTTAAGGCAGCCCAAAATGCTGAGCTAACTCGTTAAACTGGGCCTTCATTAATAGCGCGACTCTGGCGGCGACTTCAAAGTTCGGTTGACAAATAAAAATGAAGCTAGCTAGGTCCAGGTCAGTAGCAGCCGAGCCCAAAATCGTAAATGCAGTAAGTAGCTATAAACTGGCCTAAAGACTATACGAAATTCCATTATCATTTATGTATGTACGCACAGACGTGACAAAAATGCTCGAGCTGCTCATTATGATAGGCGAAGGGAAATGCCTAATGTTCCGACTTTGGATGAATGCCTTGGCATAGTAAAAATTTCCATATGATATTGCGGTTAACAACGTTTCAATCACATGGCCAGATGGAACATAATTTCTGTCGGGCGATCAGAAAATTGTTATAAATTTGTTTCGTTTTCGCTGGCGCGCCACCTGAGCCAAATTAGTTGGCCAACTTTACTTTGGCCGTGTCGAGTAATTTCGCCCGAACATAGCCAATCTCGCCAGCAGCAACAGCAGCTAAACAACAACAGCTGGCGGCACTTAAGTCACTGGAGGAAATAGTCGAGAGCTTATCTCACTCCCTCTCTCCCTCTCACTCTCTCTCTCTCTCTCTCTCTCTCTCTTATACACACACATTCCTTCTCTGTCTTTCTCTCGTTTATTGCGCTCCCTCGCAATATATAAACCCTTTCTGTTGCCTTGTCGTTTTTTGTTATAATTCGTGTTTAACTAATTTTAGCCTATTATCGCCATCATTATTATCATTAAATGTGAAATTGTTGCCCCGGTGCGCATGCGCATTGGCAATTTGAAAGCAACACACACAAAGACACACTCAGTCGAACAGACACTGGCAGGTTGCTCCAACTATAAACACAACTCCAACTCCAACTTCAACTCATCGTCAAGTTGCTGTCAGACACCAACTGTTGTCTCTGCACTCAGTACTCAGTGCCAGCGCCTGTCCCAGTCTTCTGACCGCTGGGGTTGGCGTCGGGGTCAGGCCAGCCACATTTTGCGCCTGCTATAAGCTTTTCAGCAATATGTTCTATTTTTCGCTTTGCTCTGGGCAATTACCACAAGTAATTTGAAAGGTATGCCGCATGAGGAGCAAAGTGTATAAACTATCTATTAAATGGCTCTGTTTGCTAAATTGGGCACTATATATATATATATGTATATTTAAATATATAGGTATAATTTTTTATTTTTATTATACTTTATATATTCAGCTGCGCTATCTTTGTAGGTCAACATATGTTGGATAGGGAGTATCGAAGTGCTGCAGAATGATGATATGACAGACATATATGTATATATAGATATTGATTGACTGACATTTCATTGAGATTGTCATCCTATATAAAAAGTATTTCTATATATTTAACATATACAGCTGATCATAGCTATAATAATCAATACTCGTCTACTATTCTGTAATCGAGAAGTTTCTTAACTTTTGCCCGCAAAATGAGCAGCTTCTGTAACATTTGATACTCTTTTTCGCAGATAGGACTCAATTACGGACAGAGATAGCCAAAATGTCTTGATGAACAATTGCTAGAAATTATTGTAAGTAATACGAATACAATTTATGCGGCTGCCGTAGCGAAAAGATGTGCAAAAGATGTGTTGAGCCGAACAAAAGGCAGTCGAGCAAAAACCACAAGAATGACAAATGTAAACGGCACCGCAGACGTTTCCTTTGGGCAGCGCACCAGACCCGACGCTTGGGTGGGTTGTACCAAGCAACACCTACAACACAGATGCAGTGATTCGTTTGCTCAGTGTCTGGCTGTCCTTTTTTTTGTCGGGACAAGGATAACAGATACAGCAATGGCGACCCATGCGGCGTTGCACACGGCGCTGTCCATGAGCGTCCTGGAAGTTGACCCAACCACTTAAAGGGCAGAACGAGAACGCATCGCTTGCAATGGATGGCGTCGAATGGCAGTGATGCTTGACCAACGACTGCCAGGGATTGAGTTCCACTTAGTTCTAAAGAAAATCGTCACAGCATTTGGCATACGGCCATATGCCAGCGGACAGTTGTTTGATTTGTCTGGCTGTTGCTAACAGATATCCTTGCTACCGACTGACTCTTTACGCTTGCCTAATCATTGTTAGTTTTTTCCTGCAAATTGTCTCGCATTGTTTTTCCTTTGCATTGTCGCCTGGTGACAGCTTCTTGCAAATTGTTCTCGTCTTACGTAAATGATTTATACGCTCTTTGTTTTTACAAAGGATTTGTGCGTAATTCTACTATTTGCACAGTTGTCGGCGATTTGCAATTGCAAATTGTTACTTAAGGAAATATTCTGGAAGATTTGAAAAGTAATTTGTTTGTAAATTATGAAAACTATGAAAACTATTATTAACTATTAAAACTATGATATATTTAATTATATAGAAAAAACAGCTTACTGAATATTGAAATATTCTTGAATAATTGGCACTTCAAGCTGTTCAAAACCCTGAACAAAACCTTTAGTCCTTTCCAATACTGGCTCACATTTGAGGATGGAGTATTTCAGGACTCGTTATATTTACAGCTAAGACAGTGGTTGTTCATATCTCTATCCTTCTGTCAGTACAATAAATTGAATGTATGTGCACATACATACATGTATTTGTTAAGGCAAAGGACTCCAAAAGGACCTTTGTGTCACTTAGTCAAGTTATCTAAAGCAAGCTGAATTCAGCTTTATTGCCTGCTGTTTGAACATGAAGTTTTTTCTGGTAGGCTTCATGGATTTAATACTTTGTTAGCAACATTAACTTTGAGCCAACGAACGGCTGCAAGTTGGAGTTTTTTTCCTTTTTTTATTTGGCCTGCAAGATGTCCAATACCCTGATGCATATCTACACAAACCTGAAACAGGAGCAACCTGCAGGACAAAATGCAAACCCTTCTAACTGCTGCAGACGGAGCAGCAGAAGGAATTCAATTTGACTGCCAGCTTCAGCTCAAAATCAAAGGTGTTGTTTACAGGCGGCAGCCAACGGCGGCATCCATCGGACAGTTGACCCTTCTACGAATGGAAAAACAAGAAAAACAAAAAAATGGAGAAGTGAACCAAGCTAAGAGCATCTGCCAGTGCATGCGTAATGACCAACTGCCAAAAAATAGTGAGGGCCAGGAGCCCGAAAAAAAGGACAGACTAATGAACGACGATGTTGAAAATCTACGTGGCTAAAAAGGCAGAGAAACAAGACTTAACACGAAAACGAAAACCCTCGGTTACAGATGCCATCAAATTATAGCAGCAGACGCCAAGCAAAGAGTTGAAATTGAAACAGTTGCCGAGGGGTTCGGGCTCGAGTTCGGCATCGAGTTTATGTTTGGGTTTTGGGCTTGGGTTTTCAGTGCAAGTCAAAGCCAGTCAAACGGCGGCAGCGCATGGCGTAATTATCGAAGCGGGTTAGGGATTTACCACCTGGACGCGGACCGACTGGCCATCAGCAGCAGCAGACGGCTAGAGACAGCAGCCGCAGACGATGCCGCGCACAGCTTGTACGCGTCCTGGCCCAAAGGGTTGCTGGCAATGTGTTACCAAAATTTAATTTGACGCTCATAATTGAGCCGTTCCCAATTTCGATGTGGGATGTGGCGGCTGCAACCGAGGCTTGTTTACAGTTCCACGGAGCTCTCTGCTGCCAGCAGTCATTGCATGCATACAAGCCTACATGTCCTTCAAGTGGCCGAGTATCGCAATCAGTCACAAAGCGCACTTAAGACAGCTAGAGATAGCAATCCCAGGCATCGAAACGCACAGCACGTGCGCAGTTGCATCTTGCAGCGTTTTTGCCAAACTGTACCGGTTCGTCTTAAACCACGTCAGCGTCTTTGCCTTCGTCCTGGCTGTTGGCTGCTGGCCGGCTTGTAAACAACAAACACCAGGTGCTGCATGCAGCAGGCGCTGCGTTCGTCCTGCAGCCGCCTGGTCGGCGTTTCTTATTCTTATCAAGTCAGGCCAGGTCCATTGTCCACTCGAGTACTTGGCCCATTGTCTCTGCTGTCGTCGGTTTTGTGTCCTGCCGCGTGCTGCAATTGTTTCGCATTTCGTGCGTGTCCTTGCATTTGCCCGCTAGTCAGGCCGCTGCTTGCCTCGCTTATTGTTTTGATTCATTTTGTCAAATTTATATAAAATTTATTACAACGCACGCATCCAAGTCCCTACACATCTAATGGCGGCCAATGGCACCCCATAAATGCGTATTTAATAGTGTCACAACAGGATCCAATGTAGAAATTGTGCTTGTTTATCGAAACGGACACAGGGACTCGCTTTCATATTGCATAGCCGCTGTGAAATTTATTGAATTTCGCTCAGGCAACCCCAAAGATAGTCGCTTTATAGTATAAGATATATCAAATTCCAGAGCATGCTTCAATGGCTATTGACAAAGAACCTTTTGGTAAAAGAAGTTTCAGGTCTAAGAAAAGGTTTCCTTATAACTACTGGAACTGAATGTATATTAAAAAGACTCATTGCTTATATATTAAATGATCTCAAATGCTCTTTCGGTATCAATTTTTGTTCATAAATTCTTTGAATATCTGTTTAATGATAAAAGTTAGCTAATTTCTTAGAATCCGATATCCGTTTGCATCTGCAGCTCTTCAGTTGTTAGTTGCGAGATGAACTACTAAAGATAGGAGTGATTGCCCGTATACAAATTTGTAAAAATCTGCAGCTTACGTATTATTTAGATAGCATCTTGCAATCCTAATTACGAGCAACGCAAATGCTTTCCAAATCCACAACGAAACACCCACGACGCGACGTTGACTTAGGAGCAGAAATATTGCTAAGCCGGCTCAAATATCAGTACAAACGAACTCGAGTACAGGTCAGTTGGGTTAACAAAGCACGTGGCATTGCCAGGGTCAGATGCCTGGACAGGTGATGTGTAGAAAGTAATAAAATAGATGGCATTGTGTGGCCAGAGCGGCAGAACAGACCCCGGGGTAGCAACACCCACAGTGCGTGCGCATATGCAAATATTTCCAAATGCGTAGCAGCTGCAAATGCGGAAACAAAAGCCGCAGAGCAAGCAACAGGCATCAGGCTGCATGCCACAGGATCAAATAGGGTCAGTCGAGGCCAGTGCAAACTAGAAAAATAAACAAAGCCCTAGCTGAACGCACAAAACCTGCTCGTCAAGGATCATTTCCCAAGTATAGCATATCTTGTACTTTTCTGGCTTAAGTTTTTCAGCTTCGCTCTCAGCTCTCAGCTCTCAGTTCTTAAGGTATTTGGTTTAAGATGAAGTAGCCAGAGCCAGATGTGTTTGAGCACAGAACAATGCTCCGAGCATAGACCATTGCATAATAATCAGTCAAAGTATCGTGGAAACTAACGCATGGCTGTGAATTGCTGTTGGCTGATTTATGGTCCTTTTATAACAGCCAATGGCTATATAATAGAGAGATCTCTGTATTTCCTAAGAACGCTAAGGCCAAAGGATTCGCCGATGGCACGTATAACTCTTTAAATTTCAAGAAAACACTGAGAACAATGCCTGGCTATGCAGATGCACAGAGCTGACATCAAACTCAACTGGAATTTCACAGTTTAATTGAACAAACGTATCAGAGCCTCTATTGACATATTCATATCGAAAACTAACACAAGACCTGAAATAGGTGATTCCAACAATGACAGCCAAAGTCTATCAGCAGGCGCTGCTAATCAAAAGGCGGATCTGAAATCAAAATATAAAAGGATTTCAAGCACAAAAGGAACCAGCTGACAATGGCACACACAGACATTTCTGGGTCATGTTTACGCAAATACTCAAATGCAGGCGCAAATCTCAATCCTTCAATTGTCACAATTGGCCAAAGAATATCAACTCGACAAACACTCGCATGTGACATCGCAAGCTGCAAAATTATTGTCGAAATTGTATAAATTCCGCTGAGGATTGCATGCAATTGGCAAAGGGTTTATTCAAGCATTTTCATGGTTAATTTGTGTTTGGTTTTGTTTGTTTGCATCAATTGAGTTATCGAGCGCCTACGTATATATTGGGCAAATATTGTGGGGCTAGGCAAAAATTCCAGCTGTCGGTGAATTAATGAAATATCTATTAAATGTCATAATGAATAAAATCATAAAAGAGGAGATTTGTAGTGCAGTGCAGGAAACATCAACAACAACGATGCTTGTGTCGTTTCTTAAGTTTAATTGTTATGGTTTAGTTAAATATTGGACATAGGTTATATAATAGAGTATTATAATGCTATATTATATATATGGGTATAATGTATATGATACATAATGGGGGACTAAGGATATAGGGTAAAGGTTATATAATGGATAAAGGATATTATATATTACATTATGTCATATATACATATAGTAACAGATATTATGTATTGTACAGAATAAATGTTTATATATATATATATGATAACTCACATGCGATACTCTACATAATTCCATAACTTAATGCCAATAACAATAATTTTTATTAAAATTTAATTTATGCTGTATTTTTAACATTTTGTCTACTTTAATTCAGTATTTCATTGGCATTTCAGATGATAAATATGTATATCAAATTCCTGAATATAAACCATATTTCAGCTTTGCAGATGGGAAATATATTTCATTAAAAGTTCTTTTGTCTATTAATAAAAAGAGGAACATGAAATTGACCAGCATGTGCCGCGATGCCTGAGCTGCATAGCAAATGAAGACCTTGAGTGCTCCACAAAAAGAAGTATTGAATCATCGAAGTGAAGTCAAACAAGCTCAAAACTAGATATCTTTCAGATTGAAAGGCAACTGGAAGACAACGCAGGCACCCGCACAATGTCTATGCTCCTAAGCATGATAATGATTCCTTGCTCTCAGTGAGGCGGAAACAATAGTCAGCAGATTTACTAGAAAAAAGTTGACGGCATTGTGCGCCAGTTACTCGAACATTCAGCTCAATCGTTAAGCGTGCGTAGCTGTGGAGGACAATGCTCCAAAATTTCAGTGTGACGCACTAAAAAACACAACTAAGCATAAAAAGCAGCAGGAGAGTGCGAGCAGACAGAGAGAGAGAGAGAGAGAGAGAGAGAGAGAGAGAGAGAGAGAGAGAGAGAGAGAGAGAGAGAGACAGAAAGAAGAGAGGAACTGATCATGCGTGGTGTTATTTTTGCTTGCAGCCTGCTAAGGAAACATCTGCCCCGCTCAGTTTTTTGTTGTCTTCTCTTGTCATTGTTGTTCTTGTTGTTGTTGCTGTCATACGCATGCACACGCAGGACATTTGGAACAGGATACTTACTACAGAACAAAAAAAACACAAGTAAAACGAAGAGCTACATAAAAAATGTAAGCAGCATGCGAAGACGCTGCTAGGTAGTCCATGTTCGCTGTGCATGTGTTCGTGTCCTTAACGCTTGACTCCTCCACTAGCTGCCGGCTGCGCTGGCTGACTGCACATGTACAGTCCCAAAGTGCTTAGTGCGAGTCAGCCCAGGACCTGGTCCTAGGAACAATGTCAAGGTCAAGCGCGTGCCGTCTGCGCACGATTTTTTAATAGAAAAAATCTCGAATTTTAAACGCAGGATATGCGTATCCTGCTTTAGCTGAAAGGCATGTGCTGTCGCCAGCAGCTGTCACTGGCGCTGATCCTGTCATTTCACTTTGGAGCGTGCGTGTCCTTATTATGCCACTTTTTCTACGTACCCAATGACGGCCAAAAAAATTATGACTTATTCTCTCATTTTTTTTATAGAAATTTGTTGGGCATATTTCCTGCCGCATCAGCTGCTCTTCAATCCGCATATGCGACTTGAAAGTTTTCAATGTCACATAATGTCCTGTATAGCACCCACATACTGTCACATGGCCAGCTGCAAGCCTTTCATATTTTATATAATATGGTTCGCACTCTAATCCTTTCCACTCCTAACATTGCTTTGTCCTTTGTGACAATTGGCAAACAGCAAACAGCGCCTGCAATTTACGTAAACATGCTCCACAATGGCGACTATCCTAGCTTGCGAGCCGTTTCATTCGTCCTTTTATTGTTACCTCGAATTTGCACTTCTGTTTTCTTAAGCCTTTGGCAATTGGCTACTGTTCAGATTTTCAGCTCAAGCTGACATTTTTTAATAAGATATTTGTTTAAGAATAGCTTTAGTGATAGATTCTATTGATGGCTTGGCAGGCAATGTATAAATAATATATTATATTCAATTTAATCTATGACAAAAAGCAGTTTTACTGCAAAATAGAGATCAAATGTAAATAAACAATTGAATAAGTGACGAGCCTAAAGGGACAAATAATACTCAAAGTTAAGTTTTGACTAAGTCTTGACTGAAATTTAGCTTGAACTTCAGCTTTGTATATCAACTCTTTTTTAGGTATATATCCTTAATTCAATTATCCATTCTTTAGCATAAAAAATCTATCTATACTTATTTAAAAATTGTTTTATAATTTCATTTCATATAAATATACTAAATGAATATAATGAATTCAGCTTATCATTTATCAATATTAGATACGATCGACAAATAGAATAGATCTTAATTTAAGTTTTCTTATCACATATATTTAATGCTTAAATACAATTTTTTTATAGAGAAACCCATTGTATGATCATTTGTTTTCAATCATTTTTCTATGAAGGCATTTGTCTAACAGCAAGACATTCTCATTTTTAATGGAATTCTTAGCAATTATAGGGGCCGGCTGGCTCGCTGGCTGGCTGGCTGGTTGGTCGTGTCTTGGCGTCGTCCTTGGATATACAAAGGTTGCCCTAATCTCTAATCGCGCGTCACGCTGGCAAAACAAAGTCCTCACCTTGCCGGAACGCTGGGGCCAGACTCATTTGAGACGCTTAAACCGACGATAAGCATCGGCAGGTTCAAACTGACAGCCAGCAGGTAGTCGTAGTTGGACACGCTATTGTCCTGCTCAATTCACGTCCTGGCCAGCCGGCGGCCGCTGCTCGTACATTTTAAATGTTGCAATGTGCATTCTATAATTTATATCATAATTTTCAATGCATTGTCAATGTTGTTCCTGCTCTGTGTTAACACTTGTCCTCGTCACACTGCAGCTTTATCCTGTTGCCCAGCTTATCTTGATTTCAACTGTAGCCCCAGTCGATTTACTTGCTGATATTTCATTTTGCTCATGTTTTTTAATGGTTTCTCGATTGGTGAAAAAATTAAGCTATTATTATAAACAATAAAGGGGTTGATTAATGATAGGGTCATCGTTTGTTAAAACTTATTTAAAAGGCTCAAGCTCAAGCACTCATTAATTCAACATCAATGAAAAAACTTAATAATATTAATTCTGGTCTAGGGCAAGTCTCAGTATCCTAAGACCTGTGTTTGAATTTCAGAAAAATCATCCAGTTCCAAGATCTGGCTAAGTAGACATATAACTATACTATCCATTGTCGTTGAACATCTCAAACAGATTGTTGGCATCACCTTTCACCCAGGGGTAAATGAAAAGAGCAACAGCTTCCGGTCATGCAAATTTGGCAAAACAGGAAACCTGTTCAATATTTGAGCTGACAGAGAAACTGTCTGTAACGAATACTTTAGAAATTTCTCATTAACCACCCGCCATGCTGTAGTTCACCGAACGCCGTGATCCTTAACGATTAGTTACAAAAGGCATAAACACTTCCGGTCTGCGAAAATACGCGCAGAGGAAGCAACCGTTCTGCATGAAAGGTGCGTCGCTGTTGCACTGGTTACTTGTGTGATCCTGAGCCTGATGCTGATCCTGTACCTGTTTCAGCGACAGATGCGAAAAATCTACAGAAGTGCAACAACAACAATGACTGAGAGCAACAAGGATGCGGAAGCAGCAGTCGCGGCTTAAGAATCAAAACAAAACCCGCAATACGAATGAGAGAAACAAACGGTGAACAAAGCGGAAATACTACCAGTCCCAGTCCCAGTCCCAGTCCCAATTCCAGTCCCAGTAATAGATCACCGATCTGCGATCTGCAAAACCCAGTTCCAGTTTTCAGCCTGTGCAACAGTTGTCCCTTAAGGCAAACACTACTCAAAATCACAACTGTTCGCAGCTCGTTTTGAATTTATTTCCATATTTTGTTCCCTTATTTTGAGTGGCCCTGTGCAACATGTTGTTCTGGATGCGCATTGAATGCGTTTCGCCCTGTGTGTTGATCATTAAAAAGGCCAGCAGAAGTGGATGCTGCGCTTTGATATTGTCAAACATGTGTCTATCCTGTAGCTGAGCAACCCTAAATGGAGTTGGTGCTGACGCTTATGTTGTGCCTATGCTAAATATGCAAAACATAATGGAAAGAACGGCTTCTGGGCCTTAGAAATCAGTTTACTCGACTAACATGTGAATGCTGTGGACATTAAGATAGATACTATATTCAGACAGAAGTTGATATGAAAGTCGAAGTTTTCCTAATTTCTTTGGTTGCTGTGTACAGATGCAGAGAGAGCTTAGCAAGTTTAAAGACTTTTAATATTTATTTAGTGCAAAAATATTTTATATATAATGGATTTTATGTACATCATCATAGAGCTGCTCATTGGTCAGATATACGGATAGTGTACGTAGTAAATCTATGAAATCGCCAGCGATTTCACAATTGTATTTCATTTGAAGTCAACTCACAGCTATGTCATTTGGAATTGTTGAAACAGCGAAAATGGAGCACTTCAAAATGTTTATTAAAATGCTCGATGCGAATTGATTGCGAATCGAGAAATGCAGCCTGCATGCCTGATCACCGTTGAGAGTGGGCAAAATTTAAATGTAGCAGGCTGTAAGAAATAAAATGATTAAATTATGGTGCCATAATTTCTGGTTAATTTTTAAGACAATGGCGCTGGCCAAGACAGCGCTATCCAAATGGGCGACAGCACGAGATGTGGGCACTGGGAATCTGGCAAGTCGCGTCGAGTCGGGCGTGATGATTGCATTTTAATGGACAAATTAAAAATCAATGCCTTCTGAGTTGCACGTACTTTGTACTTAAATTAACCAAACCAAATTGTACACAACACAGAACAAAAATAAAAATACAATACAAAATAAACAACAAAATATCAGGAGAAAAAAAAATACAAAAAACTGTCGATCGAACACCGATCGTGAGAATGGAAATGGCGACAATGTCGACGGGCGGCTGTCCGAACCCCATAAATCTTCATAAGCTTGTCACGTTTCGAGTGCAACAGCTACTCGTAAATATCTGAAGCTGAAGACGTAACCGTAGTCGTAGACGTATCCGTCGCTGAAGCCTTCGAAGCGATGACGAAGCTCCCAAAAAGTTGCTGCTCCCTGCGGATTAACAATTATTTTGACATAAAATAGCCGCACGCCTCAGAACCAGTATCAGCCCAAGCTGGAGACGTAGACGAAACACGATAGTCCGCCTCTGGAGTCTTGCTTTCGGTTCTTCACGGCTTCTGACATCCAACGGCCCCACACAAGAGATTTCGTGAGTGTGCCAAGACGGTGACACATACGTGCCGCGCTTTTCGGCAATGTTGATGTATTCTGGACTACCGTTGCCGCCACAACAATTGGACAACATTTGTAAGCGCAACACGTGTCGCCAAGAAGAGCTGGAGTCGTATGGGCGTACGAGCTGGTAGTGGGCTCTTAAAATTACCTTTGCATTTGGGAAACGTTCAATGAAATTTGGTCGTTAAACTTGTTGTTTATCTTAAATTCTTTTTTATAGCCATTTGCATTTCGGAAATGTTAGCTGGAGTTCAACAACTCGTATTGGATAATGGACAAAGCCAGACGACTCATCACTTAATATATTATTCTGAAAAAAGTAGAGCAAGCTATCAGTTATGAAAATTGCAATATTTATTTAGCTTTCAACTTTTTGACTATTTATAAGTATGCCAAGTTACATAAGGTATGTAAATCTTTCATAGAGGTCATCATTATATACCAACAATTCAATTATGCATTCATAATACCTTCGTCGGATTTAAAATACAAATCTGTCGATAGTTGTTTTGCTTTGGAATAAAACCAGCCTAATTTACATAAATATTCTCCAGAAGGAAATGGTATTATTAATTTGGTATATTCCATAAAAAAGCTTTTAACAATAAGCGAGTCCTGCAAAGAAATATAATATGAATTACACAAATAGATTCCGGGCTTGTGACTCACCATATAAGGGCAGGTATGGTTCAGATTCGAAACTGACCGCACCAGCTTAAATACTGTTATAGCAATTGGATTATAAGGTTTGTTTATAAATCTACAGACGTCCACAGATATATTATAAAGCCAAGGCTTGTAGCCATTTGCTTTCTTATAAAGCTGCAGCGTAGCCGTTATTTCATGGGCCGGATAATGCATTGTGGCATTAAAGTTGAGTACAGTCCTGTGACGATTGATTGCCTTAAGTCGACATACGTTTACTGTGATCCACGTTTTATTATGAGATTTGCAAATCAAATTTGTCATTATGATTTTGGACGCATTCTATAATAAACAAAACCTAGTAAATAGCTTCTTTATGGATATAGTTGACTTACATTGTAGCTGAATTGTGAGATCATACAAATTGTATATAGGGCAAAAATGATCACTTCCTTCCGCATGTCTATAATTTGTGATGACAGTGGGGCACTGAATACATGAGACAATACAATTTATTGATATCGCATTAAAGTAGCCGATACGCTATATTACCCATTGCTCAATTTCATTGATTATTGCCAAATTCATATAATTGTCTAATTACTCTACTAAATACACAGTTTATAAATGTTTCTTTTTAGCAGTTTGCTTATCTTTAATTGATATTTTAGAAAACAAATAAAGCAAGTTTTAACGAAGGGTATACATATATAAATATTTATAATAGAAAAACATTTTCTGACTTGACAGATTCTAATGGGCCAGATATTGATTTAAAAACAATTATCAGGCGAATTTTTTTTTGAAGTGAACTTTTTTTTTATCAATTATGATTTCATAATGCCTTCATCGGATTTAAAATACAAATCTGTTGATAGTTGCTTTCTTTTGGAATAAAGCCAGTCTATTTTAGCTAAATATTCCCCAGATGGAAACGGTATTATAAGTTTTTCGTATTCAAAGTGAAGATTTGAAACAGCTATCGAGTTCTGAAAAGATAAATAATATCATAAGTTATAGAAATCGATTCTAGGCTTGTAACTCACTACATAAGGGCAGGTATGGTTCATGTTGGAAAATGATCGCACCCACTTAATTATCATTATAGCAATTGGATTATAAGGTTTGTTTAAGAATCTGCAGATGTCCACAGAGGTATTATAAAGCCAAGGCTTGTAGCCATTTGCTTTCTTATAAAGCTGCAGCGTAGCCGTTATTTCAAAGGCCGGATAATGCATTGTGGCATTAAAGTTGAGTACAGTCCTGTGACGATTGATTGCTTTTAGTCGACAAACGCATACTGTAACCCAAGTTTCATTATGAGACTGACAAACAAAGTTTGTCATTATGATTTCTGACGCATTCTATTATAAAAAAAATTTAGTCAATAGCTGCTTCACGGATTTCGTTTACTTACATTGTAGCTAAATTGTATCACCACGTAAATTATAAATATGACAAAAATTATCAATGCCTTTCGCATGTCTATAATTCGTAATGATTCTCCAGCACTGACTTGACGAGGGGTTACAATTTATTGATACTGAATTGAAATTGTCGATACACTACATTACCCACTGCTCAATTTCACTGATAATTGCTAAAATCAGATAGTTGTCTAATTATTCTACTAAATACACAGTTTGTATATAATTTTAGCAGTTTGCTTATGTATATTTTATATTTTAGAATGCAAATAAAGCCAGTTTTAAAGAAGGGTTTACACATGTAGCAAAAAACTGTTCGACTTGATGGGAGCCAGATATTGATTTTAAATCAAATATCAGCCTTGAGATCCAATTAAAAAATTCAAGTGTGTGCCTTAGTTTTTTTCTTTAAGTGAACTTTTTATTTATCATTATGATTTCATAATACCTTCGTCAGATTTAAAATACAAATCTGTTGATAGTTGTTTTCTTTTGGAATAAAACCAGTCTATTTTAGCTAAATATTCTCCAGATGGAAACGGTATTATTAGTTTGCTATACTCCACAAAAAGATTTTCAACAATTAGTAGCCCCTATAAAGAAATATAATATGAATTACACATGTAGATTTTGAGCTTGTAACTCACCAAATAAGGGCAGGAATGGTTTAGGTTGGAAAATAATCGCACATTCTTAAATATCATTATGGCAAATGGATTATAAGGTTTGTTTACAAATCTACAGACATCCACAGAGCTATTATAAAGCCAAGGCTTATAGCCATTTGCTTTCTTATAAAGCTGCAGCGTAGCCGTTATTTCATAGGCCGGGTAATGCACTGTGGCATTAAAGTTGAGTACAGTCCTGTGACGATTGATTGCCTTTAGTCGACATACGCTTACTGTGACCCAAGTTTCATTATGAGACTGACAAACAAAATTTGTCAATATGATTTCTGACGCATTCTATAATAAACAAAGCTTAATCAATAGAATCTTCACGAATTTTTCGATTACTCACATTGTAGCTGAATTGTGGGACCACACATATTGAGGCAAAAAGGATCAAGGCTTTCTGCATGTCTATAATTTGTGATGACTCTGGAGAACTGAAAACGAGAAGTGAGACAGATTTTTGATACCGCATTGAAATTGACATTACGCTTTATTATACATTGGTCCATTTCATCACATAATTGTCTAATTGTTCAACTAAATGCACAGTTTTTAAGCAATTTGCTTTTATATATTTGTTATTTCAGAATGTAAATTATGGTCAGTTCAGATAAGGTTACATATGTATAATAAAATGAAAAAACGCTTGTTGACTTGCTGTGGGATTCTTATGAACCAGATATTGATTTAAACTCAATTATCAGCCTTGAGATCCAATTAAAAAAATCAACATCGTTTGTTGGCTGAACCAAATGTGTGCCTAACTTTTTTTGTGAAGTGAACTTTTCCCAGGCCTGAATGCGAAATGGAAAACTCGTCTGTGACAGTGACACTGACAGCCACCTCCGAGCAGTAGGCAGGCAGCAGACAGCAGGCAGCAGTCAGCATATAGCAGCCAACAAAGTGGACCAGGGAGGCAATTGGAAAAACAAACACATGCCGACAGAGGCAATAGGCCGCCAGATTGACATCTTCATCATAAATAAAAGTGAAAAACTTGTTGGTTAGTGAAGAAAAGCCGGACAAACGCAAAGTCCGAGCTAGCCAAACGTAACGAAAAATGCTGCCACAGTTTTCTACGATTTGTAACAGCAGCAGCATCTGATGATCTGATGTGTGGCAATGTGGCAAGTGAATGCCAATCGAAATGGCAAACAAATAAACTAACAAGCATCCAGGCTAATAACCATAACAATAACAATACCATTGCCCGCCAGCTACAAGCGGGCTAATGAAGACATGTTGTCATGTTCCTTATGGAAGGAGTTGGTTACCATATAGTCGATGTCATAATTACACTTAAACATCGCATATAGTCGCTAATAGAGCGATCAAACAAGGCGGGAGTTTGATAGTGGGGGGCGGGGGTGAAGCGATTTTTGAATGCCTACTGTAACGCCAACGTGACGCATGCTTAATTATCGGTCCACGTTGGTAACGCCCTCTCGTCGCTAGGTGTTAACAAACTCATCTCACTCAATAATTTTCTCAACGACCTGTAACTGGTTTAGCCAGCACGTAGACCAGGCCCCAACCGCAGTCAGCGCTTGACTTGGTTACGCCGGCTATCACAGCTACATGGCTCTTTAATCTTCTTGCAGAGGCGGTAACATTATTTGCATGCTGATTAGCCTTCAACGCAGACTGGTTGCTACACATTTTGCACCTCACTTTCCATCTTTCAGACGCAGCTCGATCTCGTTCTGTCTTTGTGCCCCGTCTTCAACTCCAACTCCGACACCCGGTTAATCTATTAACAGCCGCCTTGCACTTGCCCGTCGCGACGGCTTGGTCCAATTTTCAACACTTTTGACGTGCTGTTAATTGATTTAGAGTGCAGTCTGCGTCCACGTTTGGCCATTGAGTCTCAAGCTAACTGGCTAACTGGCTATCTGTCCAGTGCGGACGTGAACGTGGACGTTTCTGACGGCGTCTATGATTATATAGCGCCACTCGCTTGTTATGGCCAGCTTTTGTTGCCACTGTAATGACTGCTGTTGGTAATTGTTGCCTCCTCATTGCCGGTTCGCTGTACGTGCCGCCAGTGGGAAAATGTTTGCCTAACTGCTCAATCGTGCTGAAATGACAACTTTATTAGCTTTCGAACACAGATGTGGGCGCGGCAATTGCTTTATATACAAACATTGTGTGGGTGGTTAACACAAAACAGAGGCAGTATATTCGGCTAGTAATTGGCTCGGCAACTGTACCCAAAAAAAAAAGAATAACAGATACCAGTTCACTTCACTTAGCTACTCGAAATTTCTACGCGCTCTGCAGTTCTGCGAACACAAAGGGCATTCGAAATGCATATGGACCAAATGTTATTTACCAGATATTTGCTTTCAGCCTGGCAGCGCACCAAACAGGGTCAGTGGAACACCTTGCGTGGGCATCAAATTCAGTGCCGAATCAAAACACCAGAATCAGAGACATGTGCACAGCGAGCAACAGATTGCCGGCAAAGAGGGTCCTGTACCCAAGCGAAGCCAAAGGGAATGTAACAAACGAAACGAATGCTGGAAACATTTGCCAGTTGGTGGTCACAGCAGGTACTTTTTAAGGATAATACAGATGCAGGCTCCGTTGCATCCCCGTGCATCCTGTGCGCGCAACAGGCTGCAGTTGTTAGTCCAAATGGATTTCTTTTTTTTTTTACCATGCCAAAGAGATTTAGTTTTGTTTTTTCATTTTTTCCTTTTTGTTGTTCTTGTGGCAGCTGCTGCTGCTGCTGTTGCAGTTGCTGCGTTGATTATCAGCAAAATGGCAGCAATCACAGCAGACGCATTGGCATTGAGCTGGCCGTAGTCCCAACTGTTGCTTTCCATGGAAAATTTCAATTGCCAAGCACAAAACCGACGTGGATACGCTTTAAGCTGGGTGTGTTGGCTTTTGCTATGTCGGTCGCCAAGACGCTTCTAGACGTGCACGCCAATAATATTCATCATCAAATGCCCATTTGCTGTTTATTTATTTTCGCCACCAACTCAATTGTTATGCATGGGTGTTGTCCAGCAGACGTTTTAAAAGCGTTCGAATTCATTTGTTATTTCCAGAGAATTTACGACCATCCACATTCCTAATGTCCAACTCAAGTTGGATTACATATCTGCTGCTGCGACCTTAACAATCGAAGGTTTGTTTTGTTGGAAAAAACCTAAGTTTATTATTATTATTTAACAGAAAATAGTATCAGTAATTATTTAATTGTATTCTTAATATGAAATCTGCGTGCCAAATATTTTACTATTATTACTAACTAACTGGCTTGTCTGAAAAAGTAAGATCGCAAATCTAAACTGTATTTTTTCATAACAGATCGACGGTTGGGTGCCTTCTGAGGAGCTAAGCGCACAGATTATTCCTTAAGCTTTGGAAACATCATTATACCCTGAACCAATTGCAAATGGACAATTATAATCATTTTGTTTTGTTATTAAACTTATTCATAGCTACAGATAATAACTCGAGCTAGTACACACCACACATTTGCTCAGCATTTCATTCATCAATATACACTTTTCTGATTAATCAGAGGAGCTCCTTAGAAATTGAATTGATTTCTGAAGCTGTATCAAGTTATGAGTCTGCGGCTTGTCGCTGCCGGACACGAGTCTAAAAAATAAAAAATAAAATTTAAATAAAAATCTGGACAAGAAAACGTGGCGTAAAGTGAGCCTGATGCCCGGGCGACAGTTGTTGAAGTTGATGAACCGCGCCGGCTGCCAGGATTTTGGTTGTATTCGTTTCTTTTTTTTCAATCTGTTTTTTAAAGTGACATTCAAGGGGCCGCCGCGAAGCCAATCAAAAACTGGCGCAAGGGCAGCAGCTTGGAGCTCAAATTTTTTTGTGGATGCATTTTTATAAATGTTGGCGTGTGGTATTTAATTACAGTTAGTCTGGCTGTGACTTTTGAATTTTTTTTTATATTCTAGTTTGGGCTTGACATATGGCACGCGTTGTGCCTAGAGATTGGGGCACAGTATGTTGACTTCTTGGCAGCTGCTGGAGCGTCTTCTCTTCTTCCCTGTTCAACTTAAAGTTTGCACAGCGATGTTAACATTACGCAAACACGCCACAAAGAACCTAGAAAACGTACCTTGTTTTCAATTGCAACATGAGTTTTGTGTTTCATTGTCGCTGTTTAAGAATGGAAATGTGGAATAGAAAGAAATTCTTTGGTGCCTGCAGAGTCTACCCACCCTAACGCGACGACTGTGTCCCTTATGTCCTTTGCTTGATATACATTTTCTACAATTTATTTTACGATTTGGCTGCTTAACGCTTTGTGCTCGCGTCTGTTGATTTTCCATGGGCATCAAATTGATGGATTGCTGTGCGACTTCTGACACCACATACAATTGCGTTTCCCTCCTGACATCAGAAAGTCAACTAAGAAGCAACGAAATCTTAGCTGCCAAATCTTGAGCAAGCATGAATAATGCGACATACAACTGACCCAGCTCCCAAGGGATATCCTTCTGACTTCCTACAACTATGGCATAAATGTATTTGCTTAGCCAAATTTCAACTGATATTTACTGTTGGATTTTACGAGAGATTTTATTGACAAGTCGTAAATTTTGCTTTGGCTAATAAGCAAGGAATGCTTGCTAAATGCTATTAGATTTCAAAATTAAATCTATCGATCAATTTAATTAAAAACTAATACCAAACAAGAAAAATGTGAGCGAGCGAATGAGGGGAAGTTTGAGTCATTAGTGAAATGTTCGGAGTTCATTTTAAGTTTCCTCAATCCTAACTGATATATCTGCCATTGGCACGGGATGTACCAATCGACTACTCTCAATAACAAAATTTTGTTCTACCCACTTTTGTTTGGATCAGCTTTAGTGCTAAGGCACTTGTTCCACTTCAAATAACGTAAGTACTAATGTATCTATGTCTGGCTGTTGCTTACACACACACACAAACATACATACACACACATGTATATACTATGTATATATATCAGTATATTTATATGCAGATACTTATGCGAAGTCAGAAGAGAACGGACGCAGCCACTTGAGAAATCCACCTGCACAAGAGCGACGTTTCGCCGGCAACTGCCAACGATCTGCATCTGCGATCTGTTGTGGTTGTTCCTCTGTTCGCTCCCCCGATCCCCATCCGTTGTCCCCGCTCACTGCTCAAATTCAAAGTGCTGCGTCTCCTTAATGTTTATAAACCCTACGCACACTTATGTTTTAATTTCGCTGGCCCAGTCTCGGTGCCGGTTGGTGTTGTCGCTGCTGTTTCTACTTGAACAAACTGCAGATTACCCAAGTTAAGCCCTTAAGTGTGTTCCATATCAGGTTTATCAATGCGAGCCTTTTTGTTGTATCGCGTTATATCGCATCGAAGACGAGCATTCGCTTCACTGCCCATATGAGCGAACGGCCAGCCGAACGGATTAAATATATCATTTTTGCCTGTCTAATGAAAGGGTTGTCCCGGCCACTCGGCTAACACCTGAAAATTGCAGTTGTTGGTCCTGTTCACAGTAACCTGCTCACAACGGCATCTTTTTTTTCGTATTTGGGGCTCCATAAATGCTTTATGAAGAAAGTTGTATATGGGGGTAGGAAATATAGCAGGCGTAATGATTGATATTGAGGAAGTTGTCTTGCGGTTGTATTACATTTTCATACACTGAAATAAAATTACACGTTTACTTTTTATATATAATCTGAAAATCTGTACTTAAGCACTGTACTGAGGGATTTAAAGGAATTTAACAATTTTGTCAATATTTTCTCTAAAAATATAATTTATATAAAGTTTCTTCACTAATTTTTTCCAAGTGTACTTAAATACTGCTGGTTTGTATCGCTTACGATACAATGTCGATAATAAAGTCCTTAGTATGAAATTAACGATTAAACAGGGGCGAAATATACAGGGTGCCTCGAATTCATATTCATTAGATTTTAATAAACATTTATATTAAATGTTGTCATCATAAGCTTGTGTATATATATTTTTCATTTTTGTTCAGTTATATTTTGCATTTAGAAATTGTAAGTTAAAAGCATGAACATTAAATGGCAGACGTTTCCAAAGTTGTTTATAGTATTACCACTGTTACACTATGTGCTTTCAATGTTTATGCGTGCTGAGTCCGAAGAGCACAAGCGGAAGAAGGAGTTGGGTGAGTTTAGAGTAGATTTCTATCGATTCGATGACTGTAAGCTGATATTTAAACTCAAAAGCTGAAAAGGTTAACTCAAAGGCGCCACTTATAGTAGAAACACAAGCCCAGGCACCCTGTATAAACGAATTGTAAATGTTTTTTTTATGTGGTAAGGAAGTAAATACACACAAATTACCCTCAGCCGAAAAGCTATCGACGACAGCGATGACGACGACAGCAACAACAACTGAACCCATCGAAACGGAAGCAGCAGTCAAGGTGCAAAGCAAAATCATTACACCTGTTCCTCCATAGCGTGAGTGAGTGTAGAAAGCGTAGAAATCGAACGCCGCGAACAGGACAATGATGAGGACGAGGATGAGAATGGGGCAGCCAAACGAAACGCTAACAAAATTTAATGCTTGCCGTATTTTTGGTTAATTTCGAATGCATTTCGATATGCTAAAGGGTTGAGCAGCGCGTGCATCGCGCAGATACGCTGTCCCTAGCCGAAAGTTCAATTTTTGGGCATTGGTCACGCTGCACTTGTCACGCGGATCGGCTGCATGTTGCATGTTGCAGGCGACACAAAAACGAATACGAACACATTCAATTCGCTATTAAAATTAATAAATATAAATACGCTCCGCTCCGCTGCGCTGCGCTGCCGTTAATGAGCAACCAGCCAAATTGTGATAGGCATCTGCAAAATTAGGTCGAGTTGCAGGTGCAACGAGTTACATTTACAGTTATACAGTTGCATCAAGGATTTGCACGAAATTGCATTTTAATTGTGGTATATTTTGACCTGCCCAACAATTTCGTTTATGACTGCGCTTCTGTATCATTTTATTTACATTTTATTGATATCATTAGCAGGCTGTTTAGCCTGGTGCACTCTGCTCGCTGCACGCTGCACCTGCTAGCCTCAATGGCTGAAAGGTTTCGTTAGAATTAATGGGCCAAAGGGGTTAGTTAGTTTGGTTCAGCCCTTCCCTGCTTTCTATTTAATTGCGGCTCGTCTGCGTTTTGGTAATGTATTATCTATTCATCAAGACCCGTACACGGGAGGGCTGCACTTTTAATTATGTTGCATGTGTTTGAGAAAGCGAATTCATAATAAGATGAGTTGACGGTAAGAGCGGCCAAAATATTTGGGCACCTTGAATTGGAGGCAACCACGCCACGCATATTATTCAAGAGAGTTAATTGTATTACTTATCATATTTATTTTAGTAGAGTTTCTCCACGATCGTATTTGAAATGCGCATACGAATATAATATTCAAAACTAAAGACAATGAAAAACAATTTTCTAAATTTATGCATTATAGAAAACATTTCTCTAAGATCAACTAAATAAATATTGTTAAATATATACATTAATATTTAGTTTATTTCAAATACTTAACCAGCATCTACAAATGCCTTCAAAGTTGGCATCTCTATGTATCAATAGCCAGCCAGAGAGTGTGTTTTGTCGCCCATCAGTCAGTCTTGCAGATATAAATGTTCATCTCAATTATCTTTGTTTGTGGTGCAAGTCATGCAATAATGTCACCAAGTTTATGATGCAACGTTTGTAATTGTTAAGCTGATAATTTGGGTAGCCGTTAACATTTACCCTACCACAAAACAAAAGACTTTAGCCACAAACTTCCGTTCGACTCAATTCTGCCATACAGGAATTATAGCTAAAGGGTTGCCCCAAGCATTGCATATTATTTAATCATTCATGTCTGATGGTGAAGAAGTGGTTCAACAACTGGATAATAGCAGTGACAAGGCAAGAGAGCTGGTGAGACAGAGCGGGAGTGAGACCGAAAGAAATAGCGTGAGAGATGGAGACAGGGAGACTGGCTAGCGCACCTTGCGCTGTTTATTTGGCAGCATGGAAAATTGAAATGACAGTCGAGCTTATCTCAAGACGACAAGACGCGATGCAGGCAACGAGGCAGGAAGACAGGATATGCGCCAGTGGCTTGAATGTATATATTTTTGGCAATGCGTCAGTTGCAATTAAGGTGACAGCGAAGCGGCGCACTGCGATGACAACCTGCAACTGTCAAAATGTCGCTGCGACGGCGACGGCAGTGGCAGTGGCAAAAACTGTCAGCGTTCAGTGTCGAGAGACAGACAAAGAGACAAATGTGACGCCATATAAAATCAATAAATTATGAAAGCCCGGGCCAAGGCGCACTTCTTCTGGCCGTCGCTGGCCAGTTGCATAATGCATATTCTAAGTGCGCCCCAGGATGAGTAAGGACAGGCGGCTGCAAACCGGTTGCCTTGGCGCGCTTGACCACTTCCCACGTCCTTAGGGAAAAGGCGCGTCTGTACAAGTATTTGGCGTTGATTGATTTAACTGCAGAAGGTGTGCTTTGCCGTTGCTTTTTGTCGTCGTCGTTCCTTTTGTTGTTGCTGTTTCTTTAATGAATTAATTGAGTTGGTCCATAATTAAATTTGCACGTTTCGTTTTTGCTGCAATTCGCTAATTTATGAGCTTTTAATTATTTTTGCAATTAAAGCTGCAGCGTTCACACGTTCGGGACCCATATAATTATTTCCTTACAACAGGATCAACAGGATATGCTGTTCATTTGTCAGTAGTGAAGCGTTAAATCGAAAGGAGATGAAACAGACGCAGGCTACCAAGTTGTGTTAGCTTAAATAAGCCAAAAAAAAAAAAAACTTGACGAGCGCCCCGTCGCAAAACAAAAGACTCAAGCAACAAACTTGTTTCACTTTTTTCAGTTCGTTTTATTTTTTTATTTTTTTGGCAGCTGCTTTCTTAAGCCCCTGTCATTGGCATAGCATGCTGGTAAGACAGACTTTTTTTTTTAATTATATAAAGCATTATTTTCTCCCAGCCACACAATAGACGTGATCTTTCACTAGCTCAGGTGCATTGCCTGGCAGCGGCTTTGTTCTATTTCTGCTCACAGGCGGTTCACACAGAAAAATTGTCATTTTAAAAACTCGATTGTTTGGAAATGCTTTGCTCTACTCGTATATACGAAATTACCTGCTGAGCAATATAAAAGAAAGAAAAAACTGAAAGAAAGAAAAAACGATTTCGTGCGTAGTTGTTCTGTGAGGCTCGCACGCAGCTGGGACTAGCAGATACATATACAGCGTACGGGATTGCAACAACAGATCTTCTTTCCTCTTCAATTTTAGTTTAGGTTTTTGCAGGTGGACATCACGAAATATTCTCAGGGCCAGAGCTATGTGTCTGGTTACGGTTATAAAACTGTATTCCCGTTTGCCAAACGTGGGAACAGAGATTCTCTTTCTTTTTTTTTTGCTTTTTTGGCAACAACTAAATATTTGCTCGAAAATAGATTATGATTGAAATGGAAAGTTTCATTGAAAAACTGTTAATAGTTAACGGGAATTTTGGGACTCTGTTCATAAATTTATGTAAGCGTTTCGAATATGTCAGTGAAAGATATGCTGTTATGAATACTAAAACATTCTTATTCAAGCTATTCCCGTGCTTCTTTCTATATAGATCGAAAACAAGTTCATCTTGAAGAATTCCTTTACCACATTACATTGCGCTAAGCAGGCGACTTTTCTTAATATATTGTCTCTTCTGAGTCCAGTCACTTGCTTTGCACTACATCGCTTACCGTATCTAGACCCGAGAGCTTTCTTTCCGATTAAGACGATTGTTATGCAAACATTTCACTTTCCAGTCAATTTCACCTTATGTACGCATATTTTCCGCCATGAGTTGGCGTTACTCGCTGGCGTCTATCGGCAATCAAATGAGTTGGCAACTTTGTGGCTGCCACTGGCTGTAATCAGATGGACGCATCAAAGCAGCGCGGACTCTGACTTTAATTGTTTGCAAATTAGCTAATTAAGAGCATAAACAAAAATATTATTACATATTTAATTGGAGTCGAATTAATTCGCATAGACGCGACGCAAAGTGTCAGGTGACTAACCCTCAGTCCAAGGCATGCTATGAGTTGGGGGCATTTGAACACATTTATACATTTAACTTGTATTGCCGCACGGCCAGTGAATTTCCGCAATTTGAGCAGCTGTGGCCGATCTGCGATGAGATAAGCGTGAATAAAACAACAACAGCAACAAAATAGCCACATAACCATCAGAAAATTAAGAAAAAATCCAAAAACAATGAGCTTAAACAACATAATTGAGATGTTCAAGCGCCCTGCGGAGCCGCTTCTGGCTTTGCGCCCGTGTTGTCATCGTTAAAGACTTAATTTATTTATTAGCCACAGATTTTAACTGCTCCATTGTTCAAGAGGATGCACGTTCAGAGGGCTGTGAGGCTGTGCGCATTTGCCACACGAAAAAAAGAAGGAAAACAACAACAAAAACAGTAATAATAAAATATATACTAAAAATATTGAAGCGCAGTCGCCCTCAATTGCAAAGCAGTCGGCCAGCTAATTAGGAAGTATCTTTAGCTAACCCCTTTTCTCTTCTATTCCTCAGCTCTGCTCTTCTCTCAAGCTGGGGCCAGAACTTAAAAGAGGCGTTTTAGTCTGCTCTGGCGGCTGTGGTCTTTACGACTTTGTTTCTGTCGGCTCTCGGGTTCATTTCTGTGCATGTTTTCGGTTGTTTCGTCTTTTATGATCATATCCAAAGATTTTGCACCTTATGAGAAAATCTGGAGATTGGCCACGACTGGCTCGTTGTCGGTGTCTCATCTGCCGCCGACATGAACGTTGAGTTCGTTGACGACGTCCACGTCGACGTCGACGTCGCTGCCAATCTTGTTAAAGCTGCCGCTCGGCGCATTGACACATTGTTGCGCCTGCGCATTCAGCTTGCCACAACTTATGGCTAGTTGGCTGCTTGCGTTGCTCTTTGGACATTTGAAAGTCCGTTTGGCTGTCAAAAGCGTTAATTTTTAAGTGCCTAGTGAGAGTTTTTTGGCCTCGTGCAGCTGCTGCCACAGACACAACAGCTAACCAACACACTACAATAACTGATGCGTGTATGTGTGTATGTGTGTGTGTGTGTGTGTGTCTATCTTAAGCTGAGTACGTGTGTGTATGTGTGTGTGTGTGTGTAAAGTTTTATGAGTGCACGGGTTCAAGTGGCAAGTGTCTTGACTATTTTTTATTTGCTACAAGCATTTGAGATGTTGAACCCATTAATTTGTAGCTTGTCATTAGCAGCGAAATCGGACTTAAAGCCGACTTTTCTTTGGACCCAGAATTCCTCATTTGGCAAATTTACAGTTGCTTTCGCTGTAGCGGCTCGCAGCTTGTCAACTGAACTAAGTCAGGCTCCAATTACAGTTAGTGATAATAATAAGAAATATTCTAAAAGATTTTGTTACTAATATCGGAATTGCATTTAATTACCGAGCTGATTCTCTTATTTGTATTATTATTAATTATAAGTTTTCGAGTTACATATCTAAAGATTTTATTGGAGTTTTATCTTAATTTTAAGTTATATATAATTAAAAAAAAGTTAGGAATTTCTTTATTTTTTTTGTTATTCTTGAATTTTGTTTAAAGTAAATCAAATATTTAATTCAACTTTTTCATTTGAACAAAAAAACATTTACCAAAAGAAAAGCATTTTTGTAATTTTTTTCCTCTTCGACTTTCACACTTTTGAGGCAAAAATCATTATTGAAATACATCGCAATTTCCACTCTTGTAATTTTCCCTATAATCATTTGGCTCAATTAGGTTTTTGTTGGTCGTAGGAAATGCATTTAAAGTACATTTACAGCCATTAACAAATTTACATAATTAAATTTTTGTGTTGCGGCTAATTGCAAATAAAATTGCGCTGAAATTCGGCTGGCTGCAGAACATGGAAGCCCCAAAATATGTTGGCCTTCATATTTAATTATTTCAAAATTGCATTTCATTTCGTAGCACTGCGAGTCACACACGAGACTGGGGTGAGTGTCGTTAATTTGAGAGAAGGAGGAGGAGGAGGAGGCGGAGTTGGCCAAGCATGACATGCCGAAAGAAGGCGGAAAGGAGCAGGAACAGCCGCTGATTGCCGCCAAGATGTAAGCAAAAATTTTGATGTTACCGTTATTTTTGGTTTATATAAATATGTGCAGAGGCACGTTTGTGAATTCATACATTTTTATTTTCTCAAGCGCATGTCAGCGGCAATTTCTTCATTTTTTTGCAACATACCCGAGAAGGTTGTTTGGCAGCGGCGGGCAGGCCGCAGCCAAGCGGGCTAATCAACTCAATTAAGCGGACGGAGTGCGCGTGTCCGACAGTCAAGTTAAATATTTTCGGCAAGTGCTGATGATTGTTGTCCCAGTACAAGGCATTTAATTGAGCGAACGGCAATCGCGCGAAGTCGGTTAGTTGCGTTGCTGCGTTCGCCTCGGCTCCAACTGCAAATGCAAATTTTTGCGTCTGAGTTAGCAAAAGATGCATGACTAGAGAGTGGATGGAGCCACGGCATGGATCTGGCACGGAATTGCACTCATGTCACACATAAACAAACGCATTATCATCTCCATAATTCAAATGCTGGCTTACACATTGCATGACTCAACAGGATCAGATAAATTCCAGCGAAAAATTGTTGTTTGTCCACAGAAATATGAAGAAATGCAAAAAGTCGTACGTAGAACGGTAGCTGCTGCCGTTGACACTTTATAGCCATCCCATGGCTCGACCGGGCCAAGCCAATGCAAGCCTGCCAGGCTGGCTCGCACAATGCCTCATCGTGGTTGTTGATAGCCCCATGGCTGGCGTAAATGAAAAATAAAGCATGCAAAAGCCAAATTCATATCCAAATCCCAAAAACCAATCGCAGTCGCTGCAGCAGTAGCAGTGGCAGCCGCTGCCAAACAAAAGCAACGCAATATTGTCCATGACTATGACTATGTGGAAAATACTTGGATAGATATGTCTGCACAATTCACAGCATGCGCCAATTTCTTAAGAAACCAACCCATGGCGTTCGAGCCGAGGGCTCAGCCTGTAAACAACGACCAAATATTGCCACTGTTTGGTGTTGGATGTTTGCCAATGCCAGCGTATGTGTAACTGTGTGTCTGTATGTGTATGTGTGTGTCTAACTATATGCTGGTTTCTTTGTTCTCTTGACTTTTGTGCTGACAATATTTGTATACACGGGAGCAGATGTGGGTGCCGTAGGGAGCTACAGAATTATTTATTGTGTGTGTGTCAACCAAACGCTAAGAAAGTTGCGACAAATGAAAAAAGTCTTTAGAAATCAAATACTATATAATATATATTGTTTGAGTATACAATACTTTAAAATTCACATTTAGATATTAACATAATACACAACAATCTGAATATGAATTTTAGCTATTTTGCAGAAATCTTTCACTAATGTTGTTTATGTGAAAACATCACAGCAGAATTATAAAGTTTAAGTTCTATAAAATGCATAAATTCACCCTTGTGTTCACTCATCTCAGTAAATCACAATTTTAATCACTGATTATAATGACCCGACAATTAATCAATGCCTGTAAGTCAGTTGGGCGTTGCTCTCACATTATCACTGCTGCTGCCTCGACGCTACTTGGAAGCTGTGCAATCGATTTCATAGCACTCTCTTTCTTTTTGGACTTCTTGAGCGATTCTCTATGCTGCTTATATGTTGGGAAAGGTGGGTAAACAATGCGCTTCATGTTTTGGTGTGACCATTGGGCTGCCTGCCTAACTTATGACCAATTGTCAACAGGACAACGCCTTGGCAAAAGGCAAAACAAACAATCAATAAGACAAACGCAACAATAGTTGGCTTGACAACAATGTGCGTTTCGTTGCCTTGTGTTTGAGCATCTATTGCCCAGGCCATGGTCCAGTAGCGTGAAATGTCGCAACAATGGCAACATATATTTTCCAAAACTCCTTCATTCGCAAGACTTATGTCTTATGGGTCTGATGATGCATGAGCTATGTGACTAACGGAATGTGTTTGGGACTTCCTTATAAAATGTTTGTGTTTGAATTTGTTAGAAGTCGCACAGCTAAACAAAAGACTCAGGAAACGAACTAGTGAGTTGAAATTTATTGAACGAAATTTCCTAAATGCTTAAACAAAACTATTATGCTTAGCGAGTTGATCTAAGCTTTGACACACTTTTTTCTTAAGTCTGCAACGCTCAACCAATTCTCGAAAGAAATTTCCCATAATTTAGACACTTAACGATTAGTCTAGCACTTTTACAGGCTGTCGACCCTTTCACTTCACGCCACTCAATCTGAACGCGTACGTGCCTGACCACACAACACTTGGCTCAGGCAAAAATATAACCAAATTGAAAAAAAAAATAATAATAATAATAATCGACCATAATAAAAAACAGATTTATTATATTAAATGCACGCATTTAGCGCCGTTTAAGATGCCACCGTGTAGCCGGAGAGCAGGAAGTCAACATAATTCTCATAAATATCAATAATTTTTTTTTGTTCGGCTTTCATTTTTATTTTGCTGTTGCGCGCTGGCGTTTTTGCTTGTTATGATTGTTATGTTTATATTTACGTAGGGAACGCCGTGAGAGCAAATCGTTAAACGCAGCGCCTGCGCCAAACTTCAAATGACATACAGCAAAAAAAAAAAAAAAAAACAACAACAGCAACAACAACTGCAGCAGCAGTAGCAGCAACAAATGTTACTAATAATAACCATAATAATAACAACAAGCAATTTCATAAAATGCTGCACGTTTGCTGCACCACAAATCGAATGTCCAACGTAGCAGCCACCGATGGCGCTGACAGCGTCTCTGCGACAAAGTCCGCTAGGCGAACGACAACGGCCACGGCGACAACAAGTGAAGTCAATAACAACGACCATGACAATTGCAATAACAACAACAACGATGACAACAACAACAGCAACAGGCTCTGAAATAATTATTTTAAGAACTTGTAAAAGTGTTTGAGTCAGCCAGATGAGTTCCTTCAGCTAACAGCCTGAATAAGTTATAAATTAAATTAATAATTATGAGCTGCAACAAAAATATTAAATATTTACTTGTGCACAAAGCTATATAACCATAGTACTGATCGGCAACAAGCTTAGATTGTCTTAAGATTTCTTACTAGAAGAGCGTTGATAGAAACATAAGCGAAGAATTAGGTTTATAATTTAGAAAAGGTTTATAGCTAGAGTTTCCTTTGTAAATCTTGCTTAGAGAAATTCAGAAATGCATTTAAAGGTAATTATAAAAGTTGCCACAGCTACATTCAAGTAAGTTAGTAAGTTAGTAAGCCAGTTTTTAGATAAAAAATTTTAATTTTCTGCTATTGCGTGATCTAGTTGATGTTAAATGAAATGTTTCAAATAAAGCAAAAAAAGCAGCATTGAAGTCCTCTAGGAAGTTGTTTCTTATAAAATAAAATTGATTTGATAATGCAAATATAGTTATAGATACTTGCATAAACAAATGAAATGTTAACTTGAAATAAAATCAAGCGCGTTGCATATGGACATTTCACTTTGAGCCTTACAATTCCGTTAATATCTGTTTCTCACACTAATATTGAGAATTAATAGCTGCACCGCATATTAATGAATGCATTACAACTGTTGCGATTCGATTCGATTGGATTGGAGGGCTGTGAAAACCTGAACTAAATTAATAACTGTGTCAGCATTTTCCATGGTCAGCCCTTTCAGTAGCTTCCAATTGCAGTCGCACGCATTTCCCTTTCATGGGGCGTTTTCAATTATATAGCAACGCGATCTTATGAGCAGTCAATGCCTTTCACAAGCTTTGGTCGTGCGACTTTTAGCACACATTTTCAGGCACTTTAACGCCATGGATGTGGTTGGTTGCATGGGACGTGTTTTGTGGTCGTGGCAACGTCGACCGCATTGACATAACACCTCATAATTTGCGCTGCAACATTGCCACGCCCACAGGCGTGCACACGCCCCAATGTGCCGGGACAATGATGGCGCACGCACTCTTCACATGCACTTTCGCCTTGAGAATTCTAAAATTGCCCGTGGCCACTGTTCGTCCGCTGTGCCGTCCATCGAAGGTGGAAAAGAAAGTGTCGTCACCATCGGCGTCAACACTTGATATTAAAGTGTCCAAGCGGCTGGCAAGTTGCTTGGCTGGCATCGTGATCGAAGCATTGGCATTGTCATTGCTACCACTTGAGCAACGTCAGCTAGCGGCGCTGAGGTCTCGGCACACCTCACACAGTTTTACATGTCCTCAGGGCAGCTGCGGCGCTCGCACTTTCTTTTGCGCGTGTCCAGCTGCCGCATGGACCTGGGTCTACCCTACCTACAGCCCGCTCGCTCGCTGGCTGATGTTCACACTTTAGGAAAGTTGGTTTTCAGGGCCGTCGCTATCTGGCCGCGAGGTGCGAAAACAGTTTGCAACGTTGTCGCCCAAAGTGTGGCCATCGTCACCGACACGAACACTCACATGTCCTGGTATTGAGCGCAATAGCCCTTTGTTGTGGTCAATATATTGGGCGCATAAGTGTATATAATTTGCATGGAAATTGCCATGTATACATTGGCCGTGATCCATGTTGTTGTGCACTTAATGCTTAATTTATACAGATTTTTACCGCCAGCAATTTACAGTTTTATTGTCCAAGCAAAAAGGGAATGTAGCCGCTGCGGTCACAGCAAAAGACTTAAGCAACAAACTGCCGCAGAACTGTGACATTTTCTAGACTAAAATTCGAGAAGCGCCCAGCGGAGTACTATGAAAAATTATTTGAAATACCAAATTGCTCATACATATTTTATCATATAAATTATTAATCATGTTGATGGCATGCCTGACAGTAGTTTTTCGGATTAAAGTCTTCACAATGACTGTCGAAAGTTGTGAGCTGCTAGCGCCTTAATCAGCGCATAGTATGTACATTGTCTTGCGTTAGATAAAAGTTGTACAATTTTGATATTGAATTATTGAACTATTGAAGCCAGCAGGTCTTAAAAGAACATTTTCTCATATATATTCTATTGAGAATATTTACTTAATTCGAAAGCAATATACATAGTTTTGTTCCTAATTTTGAAATACTGCCAAAACGATGCTCGAACTAAATATTTTGTTTGTAAAAGAAGAGCCTGAACTTTACCAATACCAGGAATCATGAATGTAGATAAACGAGTTTGCAAGCCAAATCTGAAGGCTAAAAACTGCTTGGAATACTATAACGATCCACCGATATCTTTTGGTTGAGTAAACAGCGCTCTCACAAGTGTCATTAATCTTAAGCGGGTTTTAAAGTTAACATTTTCATCTGAACCAGTTGGAAACAATACGTTTCGTCCCAGTGTGCAACATCTAAATGACTAAATGAGAAAATATACAACGATTTCATGCCCGAAAATGTTAATAAATTTATTATTGCCTACATAATTAGACCATAAGCTAGTTGGCCCTATTGAGACACGCGAACTTTTTCTGCTCAACTTTTGAGGCTGGCCGCAGTTCAACGTCTAAATTGAATGCTCAAATTTCGTACGGCGAACTTGTCGGTAAGATTATTTATGATTTTAATTATTTCTGCAGAAAAAAAAGAGAAAAAAATTGCATTGCATGTGGCCCAAGTGGCGCCAAGTTGACGGCGCAGCTTGGATGACTTTGACAGTTCTTTTGTACGTGCTTAACATAAATGTTTTCAGCTGTAATTAATAATAAAATATAAAAACCTGCTCAGTTCGGTGCTGGAGTGAGTCTCTCTTGAATGGATCGAATGAAAGAATTTAAAAATAAAATTGATTCCCCAGCTTAGCATTGCATTCACAATACAAACTCGGCGATTGCGATTACTATAAATCAGACTAATTGGGAGGTCTATGCTGTAAAAGTGAATAATAGTGTTGTGTAAAGCAGCTGAATGAGCATAAACATTGTGACAGGCCAGTCATAGTCATAGTCATAGTCGTAGTCGCAGCCGCAGTCGCTGTGATAATTTGTTGTCATTTCTCTGGCCACAACAAATTTGTTGCTTTATGCTAATCTAAACTTTTTTTAAGTCGCAGCTTTTATGGGCCAGCTAGATGAGCAACGCTGATAGTAGCGGGCCCCCAAACGAGCGAACTTAATTGAAATGTTTCGGAAACTCTCAGACCTCAAAAAATTTCTTTTCACTTTTGTTCATTTGCATAGCTCGTAGAGCAACGAAGAGCCTGATATTTTTGCAAATACCTACTATACGAATAGTATCTTCGTTCACACGCAAAAGTCCCAAAAATACAAAAGGCTATAAAAAAAATTTAATAAAATTTAATTTGCTACATTTTTATTGATGTTCAGTTGACATTCACATTTTCATTCCGCGTAATTATATAGCGTCGTTTGCGTACGTGTCCGAAAGGGTTGGCAGCAAATTGGAATTGGGGTCACTTTGCCTCGGTCAGCGTCTCCAACATTGTTGTCGTTGCTGATCGCCTTGTCCTGACTACTTGGCTGCTTGCCTGCCTGGTTACCTGCCTGCTCCAGTGAGCATGCGCATGCGCATGCGGTTCGCTCTTTGGTGTATAATTAGACCTGAAAGCATATTTGTCAAGATGCATGCGGCTGCAGTTGAAATGCTGTTCGCATTGTTCGCATTGGTCCCAGATCCACAGGATGCGATATGTTAATGATAAAGAGCGTTTCACTGGGGCGAACTTAAATTGAGTAATTGTTTACTTTTTGGCCAATTCACATATTATACCCGCTGCATTTACGTAACAATGTATGCAAAATAAATAAAAAAGAAATAATAAAAATGGTTGCACACAAGTGACAGCAAATTAAAAAGCTCATATTTTCTTACACTTTTTAGAAAGAAGATATAAGGTTTATACAATAAGCAAATGACCGTCAGTTATCCTTATATATAATCATAAGCCTCTGCTCGTTTCTTCATTTGTATATTTGCTGAGAGGAGCTTTTGATTACTTTTCTGTTTTATTTAACATTGGCCTAAGCTCCCACTTTAAGGCAAGCTCTCCTCTTTTATGAACCCTCAAAATATGTCTATAAGCTGGACTTAGCCAATACATGAATACGAACACATCTGATAGACTCATAATTTAAGTATTTACATTATGTTTTATTGAGCCAATGTAAGGTACATCTTCAAGTTTGTTGTCTAAGTCATTTGTTTTTACTTTATGCGAATGCCAGCCGTGCAGACTTGAATAAAAAACGCCGCCATCCATCATCGAAATCAAAATTACATTCCCCGAACAACATCACAGCCAAAGCAAACAATTTTAATGTAAATATTTTAAACGACTCGCACTGTATGTAAAGGCCAAGCTACTGCGCTGGCGGCCACATAATGAGCTCTTTAACTTGGTTAACGATACCTCGGGTACCGGGTCCTGTCAGCCAGTTAAAAATAGTGTGGTACTGTGTACTGACTGAAGCCTCTCAAGTCAGTTTGGCTTTTAGTTTTTGCTCTAGCCTGTCCTCTTGTAATTTGTACGGGCGCCAAGTGACTGGGTAAGCCAGCAAGAAAAGCAAAAAGCACAAAGTTGCAGTCAGGCAACAGGCAACAAGCAGCAAGCAACAAGCAAAACTTGTTGCCTGCTTTAATGCATCAATTAAATTTTTTAATTATTTTTGCTATGGCTTTTTGTTCCTGCTCCTGTCAGCTACATGCTGTGCTTTTTGCACAATTGCCCGGCCGAGCCATCTTTTCGAGCAGCTCATACGAGCTGAGTCGAGTATTTTTGAAAGCCGTCACTTGCCGTCACCGACGCGGGGCGACGCGACGCGATGCGATGCCAAGAGACGCGGCGGCTGGGGCAGAGGCAGAGGCAGCGGCGTGTGTTTATTGATATGTTTTCATTATTGAATTAGTTTTAACAAAAAGTGAAGTCAATTAAGTTAACAAGTTACTACAGCGATCCGCTTCGTCCTGCTCTATGGGAATAATCGCAATTATGTTTTTCATAAATTCTTTGAAGCACATACTCCACAGTCAAATAAAATAGGGCATCTCAATAATTTGACTAATTTAAGTGATCCCCCTAAAAAAGAATACAGAGTAATACTAATGAATGCCTTAAAAATTTACAAACTGCGTTGCCAAATGTGCTCATTAACGTCAATTCTGTTTCTAATTAGATTTTATAACATTTTTGATATACTGGGCAAACTTTTATTATCAAGCATAAATTAATAAACTTGTAAAACTGTTAAAGCATTTCCTTTGGCAAGTTCGTTGCCTAAGTCATTTGTATTTGACGTGAGCAAACAAAATGCTTGAGCCTGAGCCACGCAACGACGCATTTGACTCATTCACGCATCGTCTGGCAAAATAATTGTACAACAACAAATGTGCGCTGTAATAAAATAAAATTTGCTTTTGCTTGCAGACAGACAGACAAACATAATTTCCTTCGTTTTTGTTGTGTTTGTTTGTTGTAATCAACACCCGCCGCGCGTTGAGTTCAAGAAGCGCAGCCATTAAGTGTGCATGACATTAAATTAGCGCAGCAATCAAGCACTGTACCTAACAACAACAACAACAACAACAACGACAACCCCTGAGATGTTGGGTATATAATATTATAAAACCTGTAATCAAATTAAAAGAACAACAGAAGCAACAAGTTGACCCTAAAACTCTCAGAAGGCAGAAATCAAGCTTGGCCATTAGTTACAGCGCATGATTCTCATAATTCGTTTCTATACATAAAACTGTAACAGCCAAAAATTACGGAAATTCGGACAGGTCGAAAAAAAAAAAGATGAAAATGAATGCTAAACGGTAAAAATAATAAGTTGAGGCATTCCACTAAATAAAATAAACAGGACACGCTCCTGTGACAGACAATAACTCACAAGCAACAAAACCTGACAACTTGTTATGCAACATTTGTGTGCGCTGTGCTTTACTCTCTCTCTCTCTCTCTCTATGTCTCTGCGGGTACATCAACTTTGCAGTTTAGTATCTATAAATCAGGTATAATGTTTTTGTATATTTTCTCATTTATTAAAAATATATACAATATTTATAAATTGAAAGAAATAAAACAAAAATTTATTAATAATAAAAATAATTTATTTTGGGTTGATTTTTATAGCTTGCGTATTTCTCTTCAACTTTTATTGCTAAATTTGTTTGTATCATATAATTAATATTTAATGCTATATAACATATATGATTAATAAGAGTAAAAGCCTATGTGTATGCAGGTAAGCAGTTAAAGTTTACGCTCTCTTTTATATGCTGCTGTTGTTGTGAACAGATGTGGCTCTTGGCATTGACTACTGGCATCTTGGTCTTTTCAATATGACAATTCTTAATATTCTGATGCCGACTGCAAGTGGTTGCTGCAACTTTTTCAGCCGTCCAGTTGGCGACTACGCCATAGACGGTAGACACTGTGAGTCCGACTGTCATAAAGCAGCACGTTTTAGCTACAGTTGGAGAATCTCAGCAATTTTAAAAGTGTGCATTTATGCCAAGTGGCATCTGCGACGGAGTCGGGCATCAGGCAACGGGCGTCCGCGGCCTCGGCCTCATCGTCAGTTGTTGTTGACCAGTTTCCTCCCTGCCGGCAGTGCGTTTATTAATTAGCAGCCATCCCCATTCCGACATACACTCAGCGGCAAAAGCTGAGATTTAACTGCAAATGCAGCTGACAACACACAGTGCAAGACAAACGCACACTTCTGCATTATTATTTCTTCAATTAAAAATCACAAACAGCATTTCAATCGCAACTGTTGCTGTTTCCAGTCAGGAAAAAGAAATTGTTTAAAGGCCGTCAACAGGTTCGGCTCCTTGGCGGCAGTTGTCGCTGCTGTTGGTTTGTTTTGGATTTGAGCCCGGTCAGTGTTGATGTTGTTGATCGCCAATAAAGCAGTGAAAAGTTTATTATCTAATGTCGTCATTCATTTGACTAGCTGATGGAAATGGAACACTCTCACCTTGGATAACTCAGTTCACAGTGAGAGTAAATATTTTAGCTAGTCATCTGCTCAATCTTTAACCGTAATTCTTTTTTGCAGCTAATACTTCTTATAAAGGCAGCTGCTTCCGTGCTTGCAGACGCACCCATTCTTGTGATTTAATCCAGCGAAACTAATAAGCCACAAAATGCGGACTTAAATCCTTTTTTTGTTGTTCGCCTTTAACTGGAAGCTGCTACCTTAATTTGAGGCCAAGATGCTCGCTCGATAAATCAGGACAATAACGTAGGCTACGCCCCGTGCGCACACATTGCGTGGCCACACCTTGAAAAAATAAGCAAAAGGATTAAATTTTCCTTTACAGCTACAAAGCAAGCGGGGATCAAGCCGAGATCCAAGTGCGTGCATACTCCTTCTTAATTGTTTGCAGGATCAAATCCTTTCCGCTGCCTACACACACACACACACACACATGACCACAAAGAACAATAGACAAGACAGCCTGCTCTTAGGCAACAGCAAATCTTGAAGGTGTGTGCGTTGGCATGCAGCATCTTTCATTTCTCATCCCTTTACTTATTTTTCTTCTCTAAAAAACACAGTGTGCTCTAATTCAGCTAACCCCAGCTCTAGACAGGGTCGAAATTCATGCGCGTATGCGCTACAACAATGCCGTGGGACTATCATCATCCTCGCTTAGGCACTTAAGTCCAAAGCCAGAGAAGACGATACCGAACCTTCAAGGAACCGCCTGCGCAGGCCTTCAGCTGGCAGCTAGCTCTCGATCTATTTTCGTAGCAGCTATTTTTCGGAAATTAAAATGTCTACTCCTACTATTTGTCTGCGCGCGTACCTACTGCTGAATTTTTTAAAGGCAAACTAAAACTATCTATCACAGGCTGCTGTCCCCGTCTCTGACTCTGGTGCGATGATGAATGTGCGCGCTCGGCGTCTCTAATTCAATTTATTTCAGAAAAGACAAAGTCACCATTGGCGCACGGCTCTTAATGTATATAATGCTACTCACTCAGCGCATAGGCAACTTTATAGAAGCTGAGCGCCAGCTGTCCTGCGAGGTTTTATATTTGATACGTCAGATGTCCTTGTCGGCGCATAAATAGCGTGCAGTGATGCAGAAGAGGATTGAGCCAAGTCTGTTTTCAGTTTAAAAAAACACAAAACCTCTATGAATCTTTTAAAATCTTATTCTATTATGTCCCAGGTTAAAAAACTGAGATTTTCTTTTAGTCAATAGATTTAAGGTATAAAATAAACCTCAATAAAATTGTAATAGGCACTCAGTATTTAATTATATTATTTAATTATCTCAATAGTTATCAATTTTATTAGATTTGTCATGCATTTTCAACAGGTTTCAAACTACTTTGACGACTGTAAATGCCATTAACAACGACTGCAACTTCTCATGCAAGGGCTTTGCTCCTTTCATATGTTCTCGTACTGGAATTGTTAAAGTTAATCGAGTGTCCCAGCACCACGGTCTCCATGCGTCGTTGGACTGGGCGCACGACTTGTGGCCGGACTGCTGCCAGGAGGCGTGGCATCTGGGCTGCGCCCCAGTGGCACAAGCAGCGGCCCCATGGGCCGGCGTGCCCGCGGTGCGCCCCGTGATCCACGACTAACAGGCGTTGCGGTCTTGGAGCGGGGACGGCCTGGTCCTCGTTTGACCAACGAGACAGTTGGCGTGCCCATTGTGCCTGGAAGACCACTTAAAGTGGGATTTACTTCTGCAAATAAAAAATATATATATATATATATGAGTGGCGATTTAACACTAGTTTGAATAATCGTTATTATTATGTAAATGAGAGTGACGGCTGTGCTTTCCATTAGCAAGCGCAGGCAGGGAGAGAAGGAGGCAAATGGCAACATTGTCACTAATGCGCCTGGCGCTTGCGAATGCACGTTCTGGCTGCATCCTGCCATATCCTCATTTATGTTTCTCCCTACAATGTTGCATACTTTTAAGAGAGCTACATTTTCATTGCCCGCCCAAGACCAAGCCCAGGCTGGCAACAATGTCCTGTAGTGAACACACTTCATCGTGGTTAAGTGGTGAAAAAATGCAATGTTGCATTTAAATACCCTCGAGTATTGCTTAAGGGATCTGGCGCTACAGTATTTCAAGATAATTAAATTACTTGAAGGCATCTATACTATAATTAACAAATCTTAGATAGCTTCAATTCAATGTTTTCAGGTTTTATAATTGACTAATGTTCAAATATTTCAAAAAAAAAACTTTTTTGATTAATTTTTAAAAATTTGTTAACTTACTGTAAACTATTTCTAAACTTTATTCGCATTTTGAAATCTCTGTTTGATATTGAGAATACTCTCATAATGTGGCAGACATTATAAGGCATCTCAAAGTCGGTCAAATCATTTGCCTTTATGTAATTTGCAACTCTGATTTTAAATCCATTTTGCAGTAAGGGAGTTATTTTATGTATCACGTGCTGTCTGGCACACACGCACACAATACAGCAACATTTTGGTTGTGCGTCTGATCATTTAAGCCGATTTACGCAATTATCATTTGTCGTGTAAATTGGACATGTGCGCCAACGTGTTGTTAACTGAAAATTTGCAAAGAAGTTGCAAAAATGTTGACAAATTGCCATTCCAAATGTTTGCTCGTTGCATAATTTTGTGGACTTAGAGTTGAGCAGTTGTTTGCATAATTCGAAAGCCGCTGCTAATTACTGGGAATGTCTATGAATATCGATTGAAATGTGCAGGAATTAATCAGAATTTGTCAACGTGACTAGAAATAAATCTAAAGCATTACAAACGGGCTAATTGAATTGTTTTTCTGAATAACTAGAGCTGAATACTGGAAAATGAACAATTATGTATATAATTTATACATAACAAATAAATTGAATTAACCGGATATAAAACGCTGGTGCCACCTTGATACTTCGTTATTTAGAAGATACATATATGAACATTCATAAATCATTTAAACAAGCAAACGTTATTTTTTACTTAGAAAACAGGAAGCTAGCTACATCGAAGTCTCCAAAAACGCCAAAACTACTTGAAAGCAACGCTTCAATTATGAGCACTTAGGAAGTGCTCTGCGCGTTGAGTAGCCACAGTATCAACTGCTTTGCCGGGGGCTGTTTCTGTTTGTACATCAGCGATAATGCAGCCAGATGCAAATCTTTGAACAAATATTTGGTCTGACTGCGTGAAGGGGCGAGAATGCAGGCATTTAACGAAAGGGGGAGCAGCAAATGCCATTGAATCGGCTGATGATATAATGAAAATGGTTTGGGTTGCGCCAAAATTGTCACGTACTACAAGTGAAGTTCTTTTCCCCCTTGCCGAATAATGCGGGCAGCCAAAAACCAAAGAGAGTTGAGGGGCCGCAACCACAAAGCGCCACTCAAGTGTGCCCAATTGTTACCACAGATGCAGCATATGCACAAGCAGGCATGTAAGTGTGTGTTTGTGCGTATGTTAAGAGGCAGCACTAAACGTGATTATGTCAGCGATTAGCGACAAGTGACACTCGAATCCACGTAAACAGGGTAGCCTAGCAGGAAGCTGATCAATAAAAAAGCCGCTGGCTGCACTTACCTTCCTCGTGAGTTGACACGGTCGAGCCACTTGCAGCCTCGCCACCGATGTTGCCTGCTTCCTGCTGTGGCAGCGGAGAGCTGGTCGTTCCAGTTGCCATCAGCGCTCCAACCGCTGGCGAGGTCGGCGTCGGCACGCGCTGAAGCGATCCATGGCCACCGCCGCGTCTCGTGCTGCCACGTGGTCGTCCGCGCTTCGTGCCACGCGGGTGGTGCCGCCGCCGCATCGACGACACGCTGCCAAAGTCGCCCAGGAAGTCTGCAAAGAGAATTATGGGTTTCATTGATTAATTGGGGTATTCTTTACGTTGCCTTAATTTATTTAGTTTCTTTCACATTTTTTTTTTGTTTTTGCGGTTCCGGCTAAACAGCTGGCACACAACAACCACCAGTAAAACCAACAAAAAGGGAGTAAAAAAAGGAAGCGAATTGCCGAAAATTTGTTACATTTTAATGGCATTATCAAAATTTATGCTACAAAACAGCATTCCGGTGCCAACAATTATTTGGCCTTTAGCAATTATACGATGAAACAGTTTGTTTATGTGAACAGTTGTTATTCTTACGAGTATTGCACTTTGGCAATATTATTTATGAGAAATTTTTATGTTATAATAAAATATAACGAGCCACAGCTCCATTAAATTTGTTTTACAATTAAATATAAATTACTTTTTTATGACAAACACCTTTATCATCTATTATTATCAAAATAATATGCATTTCTATAGCATATTGCATAGATCCTTTGTCAGCCAAAGCAATTTGCTGGACAACTAAAAATACTGTTGGCTCTGCAGCTTGTGCATTGCTTCGAAGTGTGCACATCACTTTCTCCTTCCTAGTCACCCACTCAGATGTCGCCAGAGATGCAGCAGCTGCTCACACGTATTGTGTGCCCTGACCATATTTGTAATAACGTGTTACATTTTCTAGGCACAGCAAAATCTGAGATCTAAGCCAAATCAAAACATTGGCATCGCGCAGGGTTCAACAGCAACAGGAACAACAGCACAAACTATGCGAATGGGAATATGAATTCGAATTCAAACGTGAACGTGAAACTTGAATATATTATTTGTTTATTCTAGCTGAAAGAGCTTGGAGTGTGCATCTAAATATGTATGTGCTATAATACTCGTGAAATCGTGAAAAAAAGTATATTGGTTTTTGTGTTTTCCTATGTTATGCACGATCTTTGATATAAGAAAGTTTTTCTTTTAATTATACATCAAATCATTTTCAGTTATTGGACAAACTTGTTCCTCATATCTATATTTTTCTTATATTTTCTTTAACTTCTCTCAAGTTCAGCAAATACGCTGTGAGCGAGTATTGAGCAGTCAACTGCAGTCAAATGCAAGATTTTTGCGATTTGTTTGATTTTTGCTGTTTTTAATTTTATTTTTGTTTGGCATGTCTTCCTCTTACTTTGCTTAACTTAAGCTAACTGTATATTGAATAAATAAAACAAAGTCAACAAAGAATCCAAGAGACGGGACTTTGGTAGGTAACTCTCAGCAACAACTGATGATGACAACAATGCGGTGGTTGGTTGTTGATTCTGTTGTTGTAACTGATGTTGTTGTCGCAATGGCGACATTGCCTGGCGCTAGCTATTTTGGTATGCACCGCAAGTGCAGCAACATCATCACATTTCACAATCCCCAATCAACTTCATCATCATCGCTGGCGTCTCGTCGTGGCCCAGTCCTGATCGACATAGACTCGTCAGTTGTGCGATCATCATAATCATCAGCAACATGGCCTGCAGACAACAAGAACAACAACAGTTGGAGCCACTAGTCGTTTGGCCCCCTTTGCGTAGAATTGTCTACAACTCTGTGGCAGTTGCAACTTGTAGCAATTTTTAATAAGATACTCCAGCCCGCTGCCTCGATTGTTGTTCTTATTGTTGTTGTTGTTGTTGTTGTTACACTTGCCCCGAAAATCGAGAACGAGTGCCAAATTATTGAATCGCCTGCCTGCCTACTCGACTGGCTTCTGACTGTCTGTTTGTCTGTCTGCCTTGTGCCATAAGTTTTATCAATAATATTCAATACAAGAGGCAATCCTTTCCCATGTACAACCCATGCCATGAATTGGTTGTATTATTTGGGCAATTCGTTATGTTGATTGCCGTAGCTGTTGCTGATTCTTTTGCTTTAGCCACGTATTTCGGCCAAATGTCGTTTCGAGTCGCGGCATTGCAGTGAAAGACCGAAATTGTCTAAAGTTTCGCATTTTAGCATATTTAACGACCTGGCGCGGAAAAATGTAATGAAAAATGTTGGCTTTTGCATGAGGTTTGCAGATAGATATATTACTGCTATACACCAAAAAGATATTTTCGAACAAATTTTCTTAAAGTATTGATGGTTTTACGCATCAAGAACTTGTATAGAGAAATGATTTTATATAAATTGTTTCTAAACGAGTGTAAAGGGGTTGTGTATGAGGGAATACAATTATATATACAATACATATGTATAGACAGATGTAAAAGACTAGTGCGACGTAACCTTGATTAGCTGCTATATTATGCAGTAGAAACTTATTTAACTACAATACAAAACGCTAAGTTAATACCTTCTTTGCCTCACTTTATTTGAGTTATACCAAACGTTTCTTTTTCTTATATAATTGGATATAATATGCAATTGTTTGCTTCTTACGCAAGTCGAAGCATTCATAATGCATATTCAGCAAGAAAGGGCAAGACAAGGCATTCAAACTGAATGCAACAACACAGCTACACACACACACGTAACCATTCATTTATGTTTACGTATGTGTGTGCGTGTGAGGAACAGCGCACATAATCGGATTTTACAAATCATTCATTCAATTATCTAATTGATTTGACTGATGATCATTTGTGAACCTTGATCCTAGCCAGGCCAGCCAAAGTCAATGTGACGCATGTTTGTTACGCTTGATAAACAGCAATGTGGAGCTGGCAGCCAGTCGGCGCTCAAGAGGCGAAGGAAGCCGCATGAAGCTGAGGAGGCACCGAGCACAATGCCATTCTTTGCGGCAGCTCACCTTTGACTGGAAGACTCTAATGCGCCTGCCATGACTAAGTGCAGCTGGGTCCCAGGCAGATCTGGGCGCTTGGATTACATTTGTGGCCCACGGCAAGCTGCGTCTGTGGCTACTGTTTAAGCCGTTAAGGATACAAATTGAAATTTTTACCAGCGTGAAATTGTTAATTTTTTAGCGATTTTGCTTTGGCAATTTTGCGAAAGTCAAGATTGCAAATTGATTGGTTGGGATTTCACTATCATTTTTAATACGAGCCCATGACTAGGTACATATAATTTAAAACACTGAAATAAGCCTAATTGATTCACATATAGAAATACTCAAACTCTGGTCTTGACACTGGTTTCGATAGGTAGATCAACCGTATTTGGTGCAAACGCCAGCCTTGTGGCGTGAATTTCTTGCGCTTTGGTGGCGGAACCTCCAGTGGATCAGGTGTCTTTTTCGGAATGGGACAGTGCGGCGGATTTGGCGGTTTTACGTGTGGCTTGGCCAAGCTAAGTATCCGTGGAGACGGACGCGCTTTGAGCGCGGCCGGACGCACTGGAAAACGTAGAGCGGCCCAGAATTCATCCTCTAGTTCGTCGTTTGAGAAAAAGCACGGTATGAAGGGCGGAGGAAAAGGTCGAGCTTTATCGTGCCGTGCTGGCTTGCCCCACACAATGACTGGTGAGTAAGGGTAGAAAGGCCGTTCCGATTCGTACTTGGGTGTCATTTTACGTTCAAGTGGCTTGGAGAGCTTATCCATTTTCTCCATTAGCTCCTCCAATTCAATTTTTTTTTTCTCACGGGCACAGGGCAAATATTTGGGAGCGCAAGGTATTGGCACCTCGACTAGACGAGGCTCCTTTGGCATCGCATTTTCTAGCGCCCACGCAAAGAAGCTTTTCCATTCTTTTTTTTTCATGGGTCCCGGCTTCTGCCAGCGCGTTAGATATCGCACCTCTCTGGGCAAGTTTCGTTTGATGGGCTGAGCATTGCGTTCGCACCACGCAACCCATGACGGTATCGGTTTCTCCTCTTCCTCCAATCCGCGCTTATCTGATGGCTCGCCATCGTCTTCGTTAAAGCTCATTTTGAAAAATAGGAGTCTTCAATTGGATAATGAATCAACGAGAATGCAATACTTTGACTTTTGATTTGAAAAATTTATTTTTTTTTCACTGACTAGCAGATGTTTTTTTGAAGTGGCTCTCAGTAAGAATGAAAAATTGCCCTACAAAAATAATGCAGCGCATGCTACAAAATTATAGCAATGATTTTGATTTGTGTTTCTCCATCTGAATTGAAATTTTCAATAACAAACTTTTCATCATTTACTAGGATTGCTGTTTAAAAGCTTTTGTAGTCCGACTCTCTCACAGGCATTCAAATCTTCAAACTAAAAGCTAGACAAGTTCTATGCTTACTAACAAAATTAAGGATTTCGAGGAAAACAGTCAGCAATTAAGTTCGTTTCTGTCTAAAAGGGCATTTGGGACGAGATAATTTGTCTTATTTATTTTCATCTGAATGAAGAATAGATATTCTATCAAAAATCAGAAGTTGTGTGAACTTTCAACATTTAATTTTAACGAATGGCTGCAAATGTGCAGTAATCAAAAGCAAAGCGATTTGATAGGGCATTGAACGTTACAAGATGTAGTTCATTACGCTACCAAATCGTTTTACCTTGGCTTACGCATTATGCAGCCACACACTTTACATAGACATCCAATGTTCATACAATTACATCTGCTAGTTAGCTCGTCCAGGACACGGGCATTGGGCAAGGATAGACTATTGAGGCGCACTAGATGCTCGCGCCATTGCTTCGCAGACATCTTCGTGCGCTTGGGCGTACGCTCTATTGGCAGTGGGCAATGTGGTTTAGGTGGGCATGAACGTGGTTTGGCCAACTGGACAATCTTTTTTGACGCCTTGGCCTTTAGGGCATTTGGGGATATATTAAAATTGATTTTCGACCAGAAATCAGCTTTAAGAATCTCATGCTGGAAGCAGCACGGCACTTTGGGCTTTTCCACCGGTCGCCCTTGTTCGGGTCTGGGTGGTGGGCGGTTGCAGAGCTGTGGCCGATACGGATACTCCCTCTTAAATGGCGTCACATACTTTTTGCGTTTGCATTTCGGCTGACTCAACTTTTCTAGCAATACTTCCAAGTTGTCTTCTTTATCCCTTTTGGCCTGAATTTCGGATGCGATGCACATATAAAGCAGTGGCGGATACGGATCAAAATGGCCCGATCTTGGTTGTTTTTTCTGTGTCGGCATCTGCTTTGGCTTTGGCTTTGACTTTGGCACGAACGCAGCTCTTTTAGGTGGCGCTGGACACGCCTTTGTCGCGGCCCATTGATGGAACTTAATCCATTGTTGTCGATCCATTGGACCAGGCTTTTGCCACCGAGTCGGTGGTCGACGCACGGCTATATATGTATTCTTGGGTTTTGCATTTCGATCCACCCATTGCTGCCAACGTGCCCCAGAGCTACACATTATGCAGGGCAAAATTTGTGTGTCGTAGTGGGCCAAAAAAAAAAAAAAGAAAAAAAAAACTAAAAAAATAATATCCAAATAAAAACGACAATTTCAAACTACTTTTAGAAATTCTTTACGAACTACGCTCTGAACTCTACTTCATGTTGTTAAAATCACTAAAAATCTATTTTCAAAATTTATTTCCATGTTAAAGCACTTAACGCAAAGTTGGCTATAATTCTAAGGAGTTGGACGGAACTTCAGAGTCAATCCAACCCATTGCAGAAAATACGGGCTATCAACTTCCTGTATACATCAATAAGCAACTGATATCTATTGAGTATTTCTCTGCTTATCCAAGATCAGAGTATAAATATAATGCATCTTTTACTTTAAGTTTTTGGCGTGTTGCTGCAGCACTTCTTTTTACAGCTCCAAAAAGTGGAAAGGAACATCTGCTTTTTCGTGTCGAGGGTTGTATCATTAAGCAAATGTAGCGTAAAATTGCTTTTGTTTCCGCCGTCAGGGCTAGCCGATAGCATATGTGGTGTCAATTTCACACATGTTATGAGCACTCTGCGGTCGAGTACGAGTTACGGCCGCACTCAGATTGATGACTTTGACTTTAGACTGGGCAAGTTTGTCCTTACAGGGACAGTGAGTTCCGGCAGCGGGCAAACAAACAGGAAATGCTCATGAAGGAAAAAAAAATAGGTTGAAAAACCTTAGGAATTATTAAGATTCTTTAAACATTAAGACTGGATACTACCACGAAAGCAAAAGCAATTCAAGCAAGCCAGGCAAGAAATGCAGACAAAAATCGTGGTATGACCAGGTTAGAAACTGGCGACAACAAATCATCACAACGGTAACCAACAAACAGCCGACGACAACAACAACAACAACGACGACAATGCCGATGGCGACATGAAGGCAACGTTTGTTTGTTGCATTCTGCAAGTGGCGGCGGCGGCGGCGATGCACATCATCAAATGCAACACGCGGCAGCATGGATGATAATGAAGATGGGCGACAATGCCAGCAGGCCAGAAGACGAGCAGACAAACCAAGCAGCAGACAACGAACAACGAACAAGAACTACGACAACGACAACGACGTTAGAAAGGTACTCGCTTGCACAATCACAAGGCAAAAAGTGCGATCGATTGCAATGCGCACCGAATTTCAATTGGGCATCGAGCGACCAAAGAGACCAACGTAGACTAGTCGAGCCAACGGGCCAGAGCATCTGTAATGGATGGCCATGGCATTCGGTTACTACGTACAGCTGCTATTGATGATCAAACGGCAGCTAGTATGAGTGTACTACCGGTATCAGTGGCCGACCAGTTCGTTGACAGCCAGTCGGAGAATCGACGACAAAAGGAATTGGGTTATGACCTCGAATGCGTGTCGCCAACATGGATCCATGCTGCTCCTCTAATCCGCTGCCGTGCGTCGTGATTGAGCCGTTTACATTGTGTTTGAATGTGGGCGCATAACAACCGCGAGGACTAGGCTCAAAGATTTATTAATATCAGCGGCGATTGTTTACTTTTACATAAACTACAAACTTTAGTAAGCAAGAAGTGAAACATAAAAAGGCTATTTGCCATATAAAACAGGAAAACTTCCATAAAATTTCTAGAAGACTTTTCAAACCGTACATATTTAGCTGATAGAAATCTATTAGTTGTGGTTCTATACAGTTTTTTTTTTTTTTTTGCATTTTGATTGATCCAATGAATGAGTTTATAGGCCAATCAGCTGGATAAACATTGTATGTTAACAGATATCGTTAATATATTCTTCCCCAAAACTAGACATATAGTTATATAGCAAACATTACTTCACAGAATGACTAAATTCTCGAATTGAAATTAAATTTGATCGCATATTCACAGCCCACCAATTCCAAATCCAAATCCAAATTCTTCTCAGTTTGCAATTCATTTACGCTCGAATGTTATTCATTTATTAATTTATTTTTTTATGTACTTTTGGAATACTTCACATATAAATATGATTAACCAATTTAAGTCAAAACCACTTTAATTATAAAGTTTTAAATCAAATAGACAAGTGGCAACTGCGACTGCCAATCTGATCCGTGATCCATCTACACACACACACATATACTCCCAGGTATTTATATAAACGAGTCTTAGCAAGCCGATGCTGGAGCTGGGCGGGGGCTGCGTCTGGCCGGGCACGTACTCGCTCTGGGCGCTATGGGGGCCAATAAGGTGTAAATTTATGCGCCAGCGTCAGTTAAGACAATCAGCCAACAACAATAACAAATTTAGCAAGCATACCGAACAGCCATTAGACAACGAGCCTATGCAATTTATTGTTAATTCATATAAAAGCTCAACGAAACGCACATTTTTTGTATGCCTTCTGATTGGCATTTCAGTTTTTCTTTTGTCTGTCTATACACTGCTAGAAATTATTCATATTTTGTCATTACATGTGTAACGGACAGAATGAAACGTTCTCAGTATTAAAATGACTTGGTATAATAAAATAAAATAAAATCTGCTGCAGCGATATTATCTTAACATTGTTAAGTGGTTCCCCCCTTAGTTTCAATATATACCAGAGAATCAAATCTTATAGATAAAGATATATAAGATCGTTAGAAAATTAGAAATTTTGTTTTTGTCTTTCTATAGAGTAACTTTCTATAGATTAGCTATCCAATTTGCTTATGTATGATGAAGACCCAATGCATGACATATGCAAGTATTATTAATATCGAGCTACTTTTCAGTTAAGTTAGTCAAGCAATTTATATTTTTAATAAAAGTTTATCTGATTTCTCCATAAATATCTTCTTTATCATATCAAATCTATGTTTCAAATAGCTAACTTCTATATGAACAAGTTTGATTATAAAAACAGTCTTAAAAGTGTATCATAAACTTCGGCTTGATGCTCTTTCTAGCTTTGATTTATTTTGATTTATTTTTTCACATGCAATCGAAGCGCATTTTGTAATTATTTGTAAGCTGTGTGAATTTTTGTGGCCAATCAGCGTTTTTGTTCGCAGTTTTGATTTGCTGACAAGATTTCAGCGTAATTGTATCTCATGGCTAACGTGTATTCTATGAGATACTTTTTTCGTGATTTCTGTTGCATTTTTGTTGTTGCTCTTGTTATTGTTGTTGCTCTTGTTGTTGTCGTTGTTGTTGTTGTTGATATTATTGTTGGTGTTGTCATGTTCTTTGGGAGTTTTGCACCTTGTTTACAACTGTTTCTTTAATTATTTATATGTATCACAAGCAGCGCTGACAAAGTGGACAAGGATCTATGATAAATCTAATGAATAATTAATACGGACTGCGGCACATTTTTCGAATGGGCGTAGCTCGACGCCAACAACTGAAGTATCTGTATCTATATCTGTGCGTTAACGGTTAACTCTTTGAGAAAGTATAAGTTTCGCGGCCGAATCAAGTACAATTGGCACGCGTCTATTTGTTAAACGAAATGTACTTAAATGAAAAGCAATTAAAAAATTGTTTTTTAAACTTTATTATACAACACAAACATTAAAGTGGAATTGCAATTTGAATGCCTCGCACGACACAGCGGCTGCAGCTAACTAACTAGCCGACCGGATGATTTGTGGACTGCCTACTGTATTGTAAAATTAACCCACATTTGTAGCGCTGTTGCTGGAAAAATAGAAAAAATTGTTTACAACCAACAACAGCAAACAGCTAACAGCCAACGGACAACGAGCAACGACAGCAAATGGCATAAAAAATCCTGCTGCATAAAATTAAATGTGCTAAGATATGCCGTGGACAGAGGAAAGCGAAACGCTGATGAATCCGTTGTTATGGATCGCATCAAGTGCTGGCCGTGGAATGCAGTTGAGTAAAACATACTCGTAAAGCAAATGTTTCAACTTTTAAGTAGTGTCGAGTGCGTGAGGCACGCGTAATTGACGGAACTCGTGCTTAAGGTTGGGCACCAGGCAAAAGGAAGTCGTTTAATTATATAAATACTCATATAATTAGTAAACAGAGTCTGGGCAGTTGAATTAAAAGTAATTGGAAGAAATACCTCATTTATTATAAATTGGTCAAGTCATTTGTAATTAGCAAAATAAAGTGCAGATTTAACTAAGTCAAAGCTATTCTGAGAATTTATTTACGGCTTTTCCCAATCAGTTATATTCGAAAACTAACCGGAAGAAAATCAAAGTCAAGTTTCTATTGACTATTGAACTAAACTATACGGGTTTGAATGGATGCATATCATTCTCTGCCATTGCTTTGACAATCATCTGAAGGAAAATGAATTTTCCCAGCAAATACGAGTCAATCACAAACTAATCAATCAATAAATTGGTGATAGGTTGAATTTTATGTATTGTTTTGTTACTTTAGAAGTTGTCAACGACTCGATCAAAAACGATTTAGGTGCGCACAATATTTAAATTTAAATGACGACAAATCTGCTCGTTGATTTCAGCTCTCATGTCAGTTTCTCATTATAGCCCCATAATAAACAGCAAATAAACGTCTAGAAAAAATTACGAAATCGAAAAATAGCTTCAAACTGCAAATGTGGCTACAATTTATGTAGCCACAACACGTGAATCCATTGATTAAATTAGATGTTTTCATTTGCCAAGCCCTGCAGAGCCGCAAGCAAAAACCAAAGAAATGGCATATAAAAAATATTTATGAGCGCCTCGTTTTTTTTTGTGGCATTTTAATGCATAACCCAAGCCAAACAACCAACTGTCAAATCAATAGGCCGAAAACACACAAACAGCCAACAACTTTCCGACTGCCTAACTCACTAACTGACTAACTGACTAGCTGGCTGGCTGGCTGGTTGGTTGGTTGGTTGGTTGGTTGGTTGGTTGCCTGACTGACAAGCGAGCTTCATTGGGGAACATAATCAAGTGGCAGCAGTACCGATTTCCAGGCAACGAGTGATATTAAATTGGGTTGCGTACGTGGCCAACAAACGGTGGCCAATACAAATGACAATGTTATCAACGGCAGTTAGTAAGAAAAGTAAAACAAAAGTAATAGCAATACTATGGTCTAAGACTGTTCGAATAGGGTATACCCTGTACACAGGTATAAAACGTAGCTAATGGCAAAATGGAGTATGGAAGTATTGATCTATTATGAATATATTTTTTATGTGTCAATAATATATCTATAAAAAAGCGAGCTTGAAACAAGGTTTACGTACCTATTTCTCGCTGATTATCAGAGCAATAAAAAACAAAAATAATATTTAGGTTATTTCACAGTGCACAACATGTTTTACTCATTCTTCCAACTTATTTTTCTCAAATTTTGACAATTTTTTCAATACAAGTTACTTTTTTTTTCAAATAAATTCCCATATATTTGGATCTTACTTTATAATTTTAGTATTTTTTAAATACCATTGATAATTTAATTCGATTGTACAAATAGTATATCACTCCCCACAGTTTAAGCTTAACTACAGGGAATAACAATGATGCCAATAGGCCAAGTAAGTTACGTTTGCTGCAGCAACTTCGGCCCATCTGTGAGACAGTTAACCAGCCAAATAGTTAGCCAAGCCTGGCAAATAGCCGAGCTGTCAGCAGACAGGTTACATTTGGCATGTTGTGGTTGCTGCTGTTGCCTGTTGTTGAGCAAATTTGACTTTAACAACGGGTTGAAACTGTTGGCGTTGCACTTGTCGCGATTTAGCATCAGATTGTTGTCTGTCGCATCGTGTTGCCTACTTTTGAACGTCTTGTACTTTCGATTTGTTAATTGTTAAACAAATTTCAAATTAAGTAACATTTTGTGCGCATGCAAATCGAATGCATGCGTTGCGTTTTAGTCGTTCAGCTTTTCAGTTTTTAGGTCGGTTAACAAGTTGCAATCATGGATTTATGTTGTTGCCGCTGTTGCACATCCCACATATAATATGCAACTCATAACAACAAACAAACAGGCCAAGTGGCTTAGGCTAACTTGTTCAGCTGGTAGACCGCATTCTGCGATGCATATGACTCGCTCTATGCGCCTTGCCAATCGCTCGTTATTGCCAAATAATTTGAATTATTAATTATAAAGTGATTGGAGTATTTTAAGAATTTGAACATATGATGCAACACACGTAGACAGCGAAAATTTCATGAGGGCGCTTAACACACAAGGCCTTGGTACGGAAATTGTGGCTTATGGTCAAAACTTTTATAGTCGTAGTCTAATGTCTGGCTATAAATATTTTATATACTAGAAAGCATAATAATATGTATGCGAAAGTGACAAATGTGATTTACAGCATCAATAACTGATTTTGATGTATCTATTCATAGAAGCATTGGTATCTATATGCTGATACGAACAATCAATCAATTATTTATCGTCAGCTTCATAGGGCATTCAATGAATATATTAAGGGTATTTTGTATGTCTCATATTATTATGAAAAGTGTAGAGCATTCACAGTACTTACTCATGGAATCAGTTTGAGACATTACTGATGAACTATCGCCATCCACAACCAAAGCCTCATTATCGGAATCGTTGGCAGGTTGTTGCTGGTTTTTCTGTTGTTGTTGGTTGCGCACACGCGTCGCACCGGGAACATAAGTCTCTTGGCTGAGTATTTGGTTGTTGCTATCCGTGCCGCCACTGGATGTAGAAGAAGTTATGACCACATCAATGGAATTATCGTCTAACTCCTGTTTAATGCGCTTGGCAGCTGTGCTGCATTGCGCTGCATCACCTTCATTTTCCGGAATCGTAATGCCACCTATATTAGCCTCCTAAAACAAATACAATAAAAATGTGTTTAATTTTTGATGTTACAATGAAAACTATTAGCATTTTTATGAGCAACGGAAATAAGATAACAACGAGTATCGTCTCGTTATCTATACGTTTCGTTGCGGTCCACCCTAACTAACCGATCTACAAAATGTTTCACTCATAATTTATGCCAGTCCCCGTTGTTTCTCTTCCTCTTCTCATTCTTCTCGTTCTTCATGTTTTCATTTCAGTTGTGTAGCATTTAAATAATTCATGCCAAACTGAGACTTGAGTTGTTGCTTAACATTCTACGGCCGGTCAGGTCCAAAGTAGGACGCTATAAAGTTTTAACTGGATAGCAGACCTAAACAGCCATGCTTCAGGAACTGAGCACTATGTAGGGTAGAAGTTAAGTAATTTGCATAGAGTTTGCATAGATTTCGACGGCCATTAAATAGATAGGCAGCACAGTAGCAGATTTTATTTAAAGTAGGATTAAATAACTTTGAAGGTAACTTGTAACATACAAGTTGACTCTAAGTGGGTTCGTTTTATTATATCATATATCGTTCTATATGTTATATCATAGATCCTTGGATGCAGATCTATGTCAATACTTTAATGCTTTATACATTCAATAGGAGTTGCAAAGCCTAAACAATCTTTTATTATTTATTTTCCACGTGGTTTCCTAAATAGGTCGACGACATTTAATAATAACCCACTTAAACCAATGGAGCATGTACTAGTACCTACTAAGCAGAGCAAATGTCAGACCCGAATACCGTTGCAAACCTAATAAATAATCAGACATAAATGTACTGTAATCTTTTCCAAATGAATCGCTTGGCTTTACTCTGTCTCAATGAGACCTAACCTCAGACTTGAACATTTTCAATACTAGAAACTGAAACTTGAACTTCCCCATTGACAGCGCCAACGATGTTGTTTCAGAAGAACGAAGAAGCACAAGAAAAAGATGGCTGCGTGCCATTAAAAGTGCTTATATGCCGAGTGTATGCACTATGGTGGTATATGAACTTGAGTGCACGCCGCCGTCCCCCACGCTATCGGAGCAAGCAGCGAGACTTTAAGTAGGAGAGCTACGAGTAGAACTAACCAAAAACGGAGAGAGCAACGAAAAGACAAAGAGGCAACAGACCATAATCAGTGTTCCATTGAACGCACAAAATCATTTAGCGAAACCAAAACGAAAAGAGTCGAACAGCACCCCACAAGCCCACCAAAGCCCACAAGGCAACAAGGCACAAGGCACTTGAAACTGTTTTTCAAGACTTCGAAGACAGCCAGACCCAAGTTGGTTGAAGCAAAGTGTTTGCTTTATATGTATATATGGTCGTAGGGAACACAACACTTGGATGAATGAATATAGGCAGCAGCAGCAGCAGCGGCATCAGCTCCACAACGTATATGCCCAAAGCTGGCAGTAAGTTCAAAGCACGCTACGTAACAGACCAAGACAAGCTCAACGATGAGTTGAGTCTTGTAGCAAATTGAATTGTCGTTGTTGCTGCTGTTGTTGTTGCTGTTGTTGCATGAATCACGTGACCATGACCACCATGCAGTGCCCAAGTAAGAACAACAAAAGAGCCAGACTCAAAGCTGTCTCACTTAACCCGTTCCCCTCCATCACTGCTGTAGCTGTATATGGCCGCGACGCAATTTGAACTTCACTTAAAAGATCATTTACTTTCATTGAGACTGGAAAACTTGTCACTGCGTGTAACAAGTGTAAATTTGGTCTAATAACTGGCCATTAACTGCAAAGTTGGATCATCTGTAAAAGAACAATTGAGGTACACGATTTCTGTTTTAAATAGAAAGGAAAGTTTGAGTTTCCAGCGGAAATCTTTCGCTTTACGCATGTCGTTCTGCAAAGCTTTTTTCTCTTACTACTAATTTTTCTTTTAATTAAGCAATTAGCGGTTGTTCTCTTTTGGTGTGTTTACTCACCTTATTTGGCCTGCGTCGTTTACGTTCATTTGCTGTTGCAGCTGCTGCTGTTGTTGTTGTTGCTGTTGCTTTTGTTGTTGTGATTGGTGAGGAGGAGGAGGGAATTTCTTCTTTAATCTGCAGCTTGACTTCTTGGCGATCTGTGTTCAAGAAATGAAAAAGCAATATTTGTATAATGATTTATACAATGAATTTAAAATCTTTAAAATTAATGTATCAACTTAAATTATTTCTAACTCTATGTAAACCAGGATCGAAATCTTTGAAATTAATTAATATTGCTGAAAGATCTTAGATTTAAGCTCTTTAACAAGACAATCGTATATATATTTAAATCAATTCTTTCCCCCATTCAATGTAAATTGATTTAATTTATATAAACTTTATTAAATCTACCCAAGCAATACTTACATTTCATTTCGATTTCCTCGTCATCCAAGAGCAATGAGACGACTTCTTTGGGCTTGAGAGTGTCGGGTTTGAAATTGCCGCCACTTATAACCATACGTTGTATCTGAAAAAAATAAAATATAATTATATAGAAATAATATGCATAAATATGCCGAAATATAAAAAGAACAGCGCCTCAGGAAATGAAATGAAACACGTAGAATTGAGTAGCGCCTGGGGCTCGCTGAGACTTACTTAGCTTCCGTTCTGGCGGCCTAAGCACTTTAATATGATAATCAGGAGTGGAGCAATTAAACTTATAAATGCAGAGCTCAAGAAAAGAAAAAAGAAATAAAGAAAACCATACCCTGAATGGGTAGATTCCATAGAGAGTTTAAAGGCGTAACCGAAATGTCGCCTAACCAATTGTATAATTAATTTCCGGTATCGGTTTACCCAAGCCTTTATAGCTGCCCCAACAATGCACATCGTTTACAAGTGTTTCATGCGTGCGGCTCGAGTTTCATTCAAACATTTTGAATAAGGCGCAACAATGCCGCATGCAACATCAAATCAAGCAGGGGGAAGTCCACGCACGTGCCTAATATACGACAGACGAAAGCAGAAACTCCAAACGGTTTGTTTTTGTTCGCATTTCTGAATAGGGTTTTGCGGTTTCCTGGCCCTTAGTGGTTTTCTTACCTCGCTCTTTTCACGTGCCCGTTGCAGAATTCGCTCCTCGATGGTGCCCTTGCAGATGAGGCGATAGACTGTCACCTGTTTGGTCTGGCCCAGTCGATGTGCTCGATCCATGGCCTGCTGGTCAACGGTTGGATTCCAATCCGAATCGTAGAAAATAACCTACAAAGCAAAAAAACAACAATCAGTAAAAGCATCAACAGAATTAAGAGCTATTGAGTCACAAGTGCAAGAGTGCTTAGTACCTACAAAGCTTTTAAATACAAGAGCAAAGATTTCACTATAATTCAGATATGTTAAGAAAGAAAGTCTACATTCAAAATCGATGGGTATCGATATTTATCTAATGAATATGCAAATGAGTAATCAACACGCACATCCTTTCGCTATCCTTTTGATATGTCCCATTTGTGTGCGATGCATATTAATTTCTTACACGTCTATACAACAATCCACGAATTCAAAACCTTTCCTGTCTTCGACTATCTTCTATGAGTAAGGGACTACACTCTTTACTTTGGACGTGTGTAGAGTGCAAGCATGCAGCACCTCCAGAGAAGGGTTGCTTTTCAAATCCAACATCCGGTAGTGAAGAAACTTATATTGAACTGAATTTAGAACACGTGTAGTGTGCTCTTTAATTTCAGATATAGCCCTTTTTCTTTTCTAAAATCCTTTTCCGCTTTATAGACAGCGTCTGGATTTGATTGAATTAAAGAACAAACTAAATTAAATAGCTACAGACGTTTAGATTTTCAGCTATCTCCATAACTATAACTTTAACCAGTTTTTTTTGATTGGAAATAGAAAATGCGTTACAACAACAAGCTTTAGAAGTGACCTGATTTTCTGAACTGATAAGGCACTGCAAGATATTTTGCTTGGCACGGTTAAGCCCACGATTTTAAAATAGTGTATTAGTATTATTTACAAATTCTTGTGCGATTTACTTTACGTAGATAATAGTTTAATTACGCGCGATAAGAGCTAACGTAGAAAAGGTATAATTGGTGCTTGAATTTTGCCTTCGAGTCAGTAGAAATTAAGTCTGCAACGATGACACACTACATAGTGGGAGTAACTCTTGCGCTGCTGGCATTCGGCCTAACCCAGGCCAATGGAAGTATATTTGAGCGGACATTCAAGAAACTGCACGAGGAACCCTTTGTTCCATCAAACCAAAATAGAGCGGATGAGGTGCAAACATTATGGATCGAACAGAAGTTGGATCACTTTGATGAGTCCGAAACTCGAACCTGGCAAATGGTATGCGTCAGCTATTATGTAATTTGCAATTGAGTACTATTGCTCATATATTGTACATATATCATGCAGCGATATATGTTAAACAATGTATTCTACAAAGCAGGTGGCCCAATGTTTATATTCCTGGGTGGAGAATGGGCAATTAGCAAGGGCCGCATTACAGAAGGTCACATGTACGACATGGCCAAGGAGCACAATGGACTTTTAGCCTATACTGAACATCGATACTACGGCGAAAGTCACCCACTGCCGTAAGTCATAATCGAAGAGAGTTTCTATTGATTTGTATGTGAATCTCAATGTCTTTTAGTGATTTGTCCAACGAGAACATAAAGTTTTTGCATGTGAAGCAAGCCTTGGCCGACGTTGCGCATTTTATAACCACGCTGAAGGCTTCGTATGAGGGCTTGAGTGATTCGAAAGTCATAATTGTGGGAGGCTCCTACTCTGGCACGATGGTTACTTGGTTCAAGAAAACCTATCCCGATCTGGTTGTTGGTGGTTGGGCATCCAGTGCCCCACTCTTTGCCAAAGTGAACTTTGTGGGTATGTGTGGATCTGCAGTATCTCTTGTGTAGCTTATATACAATCTTTTTATATTTATTGGGTCAGAGTACAAAGAGATTACTGGACAGTCCATAGCTCTAATGGGTGGTTCTGACTGTTACAACCGTATTCAGAACGGTATTGCAGAGATGGAAGCGATGTTTGCCAACAAACGTGGCGTTGAGGTTAAGGCTCTGCTGAAGCTCTGTGAGCCTTTCGATGTGTACAGTGATTTGGACGTTTGGAGTCTTTTTAGTGAGATATCCGACATATTTGCCGGCGTCGTACAGACACATAAGTAAGCGTGGCTATCAATTCATTTCTTTATCAAATTAATTCTTTAACTATTATCATTGTAATAGTTCGGGAAAAATTGAGGGCGCTTGCCAGAAGATCATGGCCGAAAGTTCGGATCTTGTTGGAGTTAGCAAGTATTTATTAAGTGAATTCGAAGAGAGAAAGTGCAACGACATCAGCTACAACGCTATGATCGACATACTTACAGATTCCAGATATTCAGGCTCAATTAGTAAGTTTTAAAAATGTACAGTTGAAAAAGTATTTTCTAACATGAGTTTATTACAGTGCGTCAATGGCTGTTTCAGACATGCAACGAGTATGGCTGGTATCAGACCTCAGGTTCCGCCGCTCAGCCCTTTGGCACCAAATTTCCGGTGGCATTTTACACAACTATGTGCGCTGATCTCTTTGGCTCCGAGTTTAGTAGTTCATTTATCCAAAACCGGGTAGCTGAGACAAATGAATACTTTGGTGGCCTTGCGCCGAAAGTGGAGAATGTATATTTGACCCACGGACAGTTGGATCCCTGGCGTGCAATGGGCATTCAGGATGCAAAGCAGGCGACTATTATACCAGGTGAGCTAATTAAATTAAATTCTTAATCAGTAAATGTTTATCTATGATTAACATTGTTATTCACAGAGTATGCACATTGCAAGGACTTCGGCTCGATTAGTGCAGCTGATACCGCCGAAATGCGAGCCTCGAAAGAACGAGTTGCTGAACTGGTTCGCGAATGGCTTAAATAAAATTTGTAACAAATTCGTGTTGTTTTTAAGATAATAACCCTGAAGCTATCTAAGCTATAAATTTGAGCAATACATGAAACCACTCTTTTATATTTAATCAATTACAGCAATAACAATATTTCGAACAATGCTATAAGTAATATTAGTGATATTCAAAATCTATTAATGCACTATCGATTCCAATCAACTGGATGGGATGTCAATAATCATTAATCATACTATATACTTAGGCTTATCGATAACAATTATATTATTACTTATAAGGTAGCAAAATCTTCAAGTAACCAGAAAAGGAACAAAATATGCTTGATATCGATTGAAAACGTATTGACTTCTACAACTGATAAGGCTCTGCATGGTATTCAGTCCGATATGATTTTTCGTAGATAATGCCCTCATTAAGTGTTTGATAAGAATTGTCGCTTAAATAAGCAACAGGTATTAGTAGTATGCGAATAGTGCCTTTGCCCTAGTAGAAGTCAAATCTACAGCGATGGCACACTACATAGTGGGAGTAACTCTTGCGCTGCTGGCATTCGACCTAACCCAGGCCAATGGAAGTATATTTGAGCGGACATTCAAGAAACTGCACGAGGAACCCTTTGTTCCATCAAACCAAAATAGAGCGGATGAGGTGCAAACATTATGGATCGAACAGAAGTTGGATCACTTTGATGAGTCCGAAACTCGAACCTGGCAAATGGTATGCGTCAGCTATTATGTAATTTGCAATTGAGTACTATTGCTCATATATTGTACATATATCATGCAGCGATATATGTTGAACGATGTATTCTACAAAGCAGGTGGCCCAATGTTTATATTCCTGGGTGGAGAATGGGCAATTAGCAAGGGATATATAACAGCGGGACACATGTACGACATGGCCAAGGAGCACAATGGACTTTTAGCCTATACTGAACATCGATACTACGGCGAAAGTCACCCACTGCCGTAAGTCATAATCGAAGAGAGTTTCTATTGATTTGTATGTGAATCTCAATGTCTTTTAGTGATTTGTCCAACGAGAACATAAAGTTTTTGCATGTGAAGCAAGCCTTGGCCGACGTTGCGCATTTTATAACCACGCTGAAGGCTTCGTATGAGGGCTTGAGTGATTCGAAAGTCATAATTGTGGGAGGCTCCTACTCTGCCACGATGGTTACTTGGTTCAAGAAAACCTATCCCGATCTGGCTGCTGGTGGTTGGGCATCCAGTGCCCCACTCATTGCTAAAGTCAACTTTTTTGGTAAGTTGGGCTGTCGAACAGTGCTCTAGATGATCACTTTAACATTTATAACATTTCTTTCAACTGATTTCGTAGAATACAAAGAAGTTATGGGCCAATCAATAACTTTAATGGGTGGTTCTGGCTGTTATAACCGTATTCAGAACGGTATCGCAGAGATGGAAGCGTTGTTTGCCAACAAACGCGGCGCCGAAGTCAAGGCTCTGCTGAAGCTCTGTGAACCTTTCGATGTGAACAGCGACTTGGACATATGGACGCTGTTTAACGAGATTTCTGAAGTGTTTGCCAACGTTGTACAGGCACACTAGTGAGTCAATGTCAGACTTGAAACAAAAGAATTGCATTAATAGTTATATATGTTATAGTGCTGGACGTATTGAAGGTGTCTGCCAGAAAATAATGGCTGAAAGTACTGATCTTATCGGAGTAAGCAGCTATCTTCTCAGCGAATTCGAAAAAGCCGGTGGCAACTCTTGCAACGATTTAAGCTACGATGCCATCATGAGCATACTTTTGGAGTCAAGGTACAATGGCAATATGAGTAAGTGTGTTGATTCAATGCCGCCTACACAATCTATTTATTTTGAGCTACATGTTGCAGTGCGCCAGTGGATATATCAGACCTGTAACGAGTTCGGCTGGTATCAGACCTCAGCCTCCGCCGCTCAACCATTTGGCAATAAGTTTCCATTAGCACTGTTCACAACCATGTGCGCCGATCTCTATGGCTCCCAGTTTAGCAATTCATTTATCGTAAGCCGTGTTGCTGAAACAAATACAAACTTTGGTGGCCTTACTCCGAAAGTGGAGAATGTATATTTCAGCCACGGACAGTTAGATCCCTGGCGTGCAATGGGCATTCAGGATGCAACGCAGGCAACCATTATACCTGGTGAGCTAACTTATAAAAGTATACTTCAAAGTGATTAAACTGATTACAAATTTACAGAGCATGCTCACTGCAAAGACTTTGGATCGATTAGTAACGATGATACCGCCGAAATGCGTGCTTCAAAAGAACGAATCGCTGAACTGGTTCGCGAGTGGCTAAAATGAAGTTGTTGATTCCATCTGACGATAACAACAATAAAGTAGTTATGTTAACTAGAAATGAGTGTAATAATTGTAATAAATTAAAGCATACAATTAGAGCTCTAACAATTGTTATTTTGCTCTATGGGACTACCAGATCAACGCTCAAATTTTGCTATGGTTACGTATACACGAGAAACTAATGGAATATATGTAAAAATTACGAAACATTTATAGAAATCAATGGACATCATAAATTTGTGATAAGGTTTAGGTTGCTGAAAATCCCGTCTTATCATTATGTATTGTACTCTTGAAATACCACTTCGTACTCTTATCAGTTGTATAGTTCTATCTTGATCGCAAATTAATAAAAACTTAACTACAATTAGATTGCATAAAAGTAGAATGTTGGTCATTTGAGAATTTCATTTAGCAACATGTTGTTCCTCCAGTTGGTCAGCCTTGCGCTAGTGGCTCTGGCTAGTCAGGCATATAGCCTCGAGTGGAAGAAAGATGTGCCCGTATTCGTAAAAACTTTAAAGGATATGAATCGTGGTCCACCTCTGAGGATGACTAAGCGCGAATTGAAAGGTGAAGAAAAGTGGATTACACAACCTCTTGATCACTTCGATGAAGCCAATAAGGAAACCTTCGAAATGGTATGACTATCAGTGCAAAATATAATACTGAGACATATTTTTTATTAGTGGTTTACCCTTTGTCTAGCGTTACTTTATCAATGACGAATTTCAAACGGAAGGTAGCCCAATATTTATATTTTTGGGCGGCGAATGGGTGGCCACCACGGACATGATAAACGATGGTCATTGGTATGACATGGCCAAAGAGCACAAAGGTGTACTCATATATACTGAGCATCGTTACTATGGCGCAAGTGTGCCCACTGAGTAAATATAATATTAAAATATTACATAATCTGAATAATTTATATATTAAATCTACGGCCAACAGGACAATGTCGTTGGAAAACCTAAAGTATTTGCATGTCAAGCAGGCGCTCGCTGATGTAGCTAATTTCATAGAAACTTTTAAGTCGGGGAATGAACAGCTAAGCAAATCGAAGGTCGTGCTAGCCGGTGGCTCCTACTCAGCCACAATGGCAGTTTGGTTCAAGCGACTCTATCCCGATTTGGTGGTAGGTTGCTGGGCTTCAAGTGCACCCTTGCTCGCCAAAGTTGATTTCTACGAGTATAAGGAGGTGGTCGGAAGAGCGTTTCGTGAGCTTGGAGGAGAGAAATGCTACAATCGTATACAGAAGGGCATAGCTGAACTGGAGTCGATGTTTGAGAACAAGCGCGCAGCTGAAGCACGTGCCATGTTGCGTATTTGCAGCGATTTCGATCACGAAAACGATCTGGACTTATGGAGCTTGTTCGGCAGCATTTCTAATGTCTTTTCTAGCATAGCGCAGTATCAAAGGTGGGTGAAGCATATGATAAGAAGTGTTCAGGACTTATATATGATTTAATGCAGCACGGGAGAAATTGAGTATTATTGCGACTTTATAATGAGCTTTAATGATGATGCCACCGCCATTGCCAATTTTGTTTACTGGGCTTGGAATTATCCCACCTGCGTTGATGTACGCTACCAAGATACCGTCGACTATTACCTGTGGGGCATTACCAACTTCGACTCGTGTAAGTTATTTAGCTGCTAATCGATATGCTCTGTCTGATTAGATCACTTTGTGTTTGATAGCTCGACCCTGGTATTATCAGACCTGTAACGAGTACGGCTGGTATCAGTCGTCCCGATCACTTAACCAGCCATTTGGTAGCAAGTTTCCCGCCACTTTATACATTGAACTGTGCAAAGATGTTTTTAGCACTAAGTTCGGAAACGACCAGCTCCAAAAAAATACCGCCCAGACCAATGAGGACTTTGGCGGCCTAGAACCGAGCGTTGAGAACGTCTATATGACACACGGTGATCTGGATCCATGGAATGCCATTGGTCATGGTGTGTCGGAGGGTGCCACGGTTATTTCTAAGGCGTCGCACTGTCCGGACTTCAGTTCAATCAGCTCAATCGACAGCCCTGAATTGCGCGCGTCCAAGGAGCGTATTGCTGAACTAATGCGCCAATGGTTAGCATAATTTTAGATAAGAAACTAACAATACCTCTGACATGGGCTAATTATATTGTACATCAAATTAAAACATTGAAATAAATATTACTAAAGCATATTAATTAAGTAAATAATAAACTAGCAACGTTCCGGGTTGCAGTCGGGCGTTACCGACTGCCGAATACTCATTCATGGTCGAAACTTTAAAGCCACATCTTATTTTTCTTGAGTTGTCAACCATTATATATATTACCTAGTACCTAGCACTAATAGTGGCCAAAATATAACAGAGTTTTTTCAAAACAATTTATAGTCAGATCCGATTTACCACCCCCTCAGGGGGCGTAGACATGAAATTTTTTGACAAGGTCTAGGCAAACATAACTGTAAAATTTTGGGGCTTACGTTCCACAAATGTGGTAATCACAGAGCTTTTGGTATGTCACGCCCTCCAAGGGAGATAGAGGAGGTCACCAGAAACTCAATTGTCTAATCTAAGGCTTCTAGCCCTAAAGCTTTAAGAGACATAAGTTTTTGCCTCCCCAATGGGCGTGGACAAATCCGCCATATCTTTCTTATCTTGGGTTGTCCACGCGAGTATACACTCCAAACTTAAGCTCATTTCACTTCGTAAATGAGTACAAAAAAAAATATCTTCCTCAATTGTAGTAATTAATGAGGAATAATAAGAAATCGAGAGAAAGTAGACCATGTTCTGCAAACTAAATTTGTTCTACTTGCACTGCATACTTTCAGGATCTTCTTTAGTTTAAATTAATCAGCTCTGTCCATTGATAACTTTATAATAATAACTTCACAAATATTGTGCTGTACAATGTGGACATTCCTAGCCTCTTGCCCATTAGAGTATTTATGTTATTGTAATCTGAACCCATTGGAAACTTGAAATCAGGGTATAATGGCTTTGTTAAAATGTATGTAACAGGCAGAAGGAGGCGTTGCAGACCCCCTAGTATACATATATATTCTTAATCAGGGTGATGAGCTGAGTCGATTTAGCCATGTCCGTCTGTCTGTCCATCCGTCCGTCTGTCCTTGTGTATGGACGCGTCGATTTCAAAACCTAGTAGAGCTAGAGACTTGAAATTTTTTGTAAGGTCATTCGATAACTATTTCCGTTTTGATGTTATCGATCAAAAACGTTACCGAAATGCAGTTTTTTAATTATATCTCGTACATCTTAAGAACTAGAGTCGCCAAATTTTGTATTTAGTTTCAAATGTATTTTATAAAATTTTGATTTTTATTGTATTTTGGATACTACGCCCCTTTCCGAACCAATTCGCCCAAAAAACTTATTTTAAGTACAAGAGACGTGCTTTGGCATATATATATATATATATATATATGCATGTGCTGCTTGCTTTGTTTGTATAAAAAAAAGTATAGAATGATTGAATTACCAGCTCTTTGCAGGGTTCAGGGTATCTCTTAGTCGAGCTGTCTCAACTAGAGCACTCTTGTTGAATTTGAAGTCGTATTGAGAATATACAGTCATGTCTAATAAAACTAGAGGGCAAACTAAAAAGCTTGGATGAACTTCAAACATTATTCCCCTTAGATTCATAGCTTACGACCTTTTTTAGCAATACTATTTAAATAAATTAAATTGTATTTCATAATAAAGAAAAGATATTGTGAGTTATATTATCTACACGTAACTCGGCTGTATGTATTAAAATCTTCTCCTACTTAAATATCATTGAGCCATAATGTACCTTAAAGCCTTAAGTAAAAAAATAAATTAATATTAAAGAAAAAAGTTTTCAGTAACCAATCATATATTTGAAATTGTGAAAATATTAAGAATTTTCTAAATGCAATGTGTAGGCATTTGATAAATTTTGGTTTAAATCAAAACGTTTATTTTATAATGTAATCTAAATAGGTTCAGAGAGCCAACTAGAAAAGAAGAATTTGGCTCAAATCGTTAGTCGAACTGCAAAAAGAAAAAATAATATATGCTGCAGTTTTGCAAAAGTTCAAAATAATTAACAAAATTACAGTTGGCAACATCAAAAAATACTTGAAAGCTTTAATGTTCTATGAATAATATATAGACGAAAACCCACATATATACATCATTAAGTATTTATAGATTTAACAAGTAAGAACATTGCAGTCGGGCTCTACCAGCTGCATAATACTCATGCACGGTCTAGAAACCAATTGAATTTTTTTCGGTTAAGTAAAGATCAGTCTGCAGTAACTTGAGTGTTCTATTTTGGAACCCTAGTTCCTCGATATATATATATATATATATAGTTTGCCATGCCTTAAGAGGCCTATTTATATCATTTTTGCAAGTTAATAGAGCAGGTTCTTTCGACATTAAATTCTAAGTTTCAAACTGTAAACATGTAATTTTTGGCTAATCCATAGCAGGAGTCTAGGGTAACGCAACTGTAAAATATTTGAGTGTATTTTTCAATATGCCGTTACCTGAAAGAGACGTACAAATAATTTTTGGGTTATCGATAGAGCAGGTCACCAGTAACTTAATTATCTTACGTTTTTAGCTCTCAAATTGTAGAAGATAAAGTTTTACCCGAATTGCCACGCCCCTTATGGTTTTGGGTTCAATGTTCAAGACGGACATTGCACAAAACCAATGTACTCATTTCTTGTGAATGAGTATAAAAAGTATAGTTCTGTCAGAAGATTGTCGATATGCTGCCCGCATTCCATATATATATATATATATATATATATATATATATATATATATATATATATATATATATATATATATATATATATATATATATATATATATATATATATATATATATATATATATATATATATATATATATATATATATATATATATATATATATATATATATATATATATATATATATATATATATATATATATATATATATATATAAGATACGGCAAGATATAAAGATATATAAAGATTTTCGGTAATGTTGTTCAACGTGACCCACATACTTCCTAAACTTATTAGTTATATATAAATCGAGCTTAAGATTATTTGCTTTTTTATTATTAAAATATATATTTTATAGTACCCAGTCAGAGGTATTTTTTTGAATAAATAGGCCATGTATTGGGGTAGGAAACCATTCGCAAACTTGCGACCTACCTAGCAAGATGATATACCTTCCAGTAGTTTTGGCACTGCTAGTTCCCCTGGCATCTGCAGCAACTCTCAAGGACTCTCCAGGCTCAGATGATATAGCAATTCCGGCATTTGTTCAAACGCTCAAACAACTTCGCCGTGGGCCACCACTGGAGGTAAGCACCAAACGTGCAAATGTGGAGACTCGTTGGATCAGCCAGAGACTGGACAACTTTGACGATACTAATGAGAATGTGTGGGACCAAGTAAGTTATTTAGTTCATTAGAGGAATACAACTAATCACGTCCGTCTGATCCCGTTCAGCGTATTTTGATCAACGAAGACAACTTCGTAGATGGTTCCCCCATTTTCATATACCTTGGCGGTGAATGGGAAATCGATCCGAGCGCCATAACATCAGGACTGTGGGTTGACATCGCGAAGGAGCACAATGGGGCACTGGTTTACACTGAACATCGATTTTTCGGACAAAGCATTCCGATTACGTAAGCTGAGTTTTTATTTCTTTAATTCTCTAGTTCAAGCATATCAAATTCACTGATTCAACCAGACCTCTGTCAACCAAGAACCTAAAATATCATAGTGTGGAACAAGCTTTGGCCGATGTGGTGAACGTTATCAACGTTCTAAAAAAAGAGGAAAAGTACAAGGACTCCAAAGTCGTTGTTTCAGGTTGCTCCTACTCTGCATCCATGGCAGTTTGGCTTAAGCTTTTGTACCCTGACGCAATCGTGGGCAGTTGGGCCTCCAGTGCTCCGTTAGAGGCCAAAGTGGACTTTTCAGATTTCATGGAAGTTGTTGGTAGAGCCTACAGAGAACTGGGAGGAGACTTTTGCTACAACCTCATCGATAATGCGACATCCTACTATGAGGATTTGTTTCAGACAGGTCAGGGTGCAAAAGCGAAGAAACTCCTGAATTTGTGCGACAATTTTGACAAGAATGATGAACGGGATCAGTGGCAAATATTTAGCTCGATTGCAAACATTTTTGCAGGTCTGGCGCAGTACCAAATGTAACTATAGCCCATGCCAATTCTATATCTACTACATGGTATTTTTCTTGGCAGACCGGAAAACAATGATCTGGCCCGATATTGCTCCGTTCTGCGAAGCTTTGATGAAGATGATGCCTCAGCACTATCTCAGTTCATACAGTGGCGTCTCGGCAAACCAAAATGTGTTAATGCCCGATATCAGGCAACTGTTAATTATTACAAATGGTCAAAGAACTACAATGGTTGTAAGTAGAGCCTAACACCTTAATACAAACTGTAAATCAAATATGAACGTTTCTTTCTTTCCTTCTTAGCTGGCCTAGGTTGGTTCTATCAAACATGCAGACAATTTGGTTGGTTCCAATCCTCTGCAAACAGCAAAAGCCCATTCGGATCTACTTTCCCGGTAACTCTGTATACCGACATGTGTCACGACGTGTTCGGATCATGTTATAGCTCAGCGAGAATTGAAAAATATATCCAGGACACAAATAAGAATTTTGGTGGAAAGAATCCAGCTGTAGAAAATGTGTATATGACTCATGGTGGATTGGATGGATGGAGCAAAGTTGGTGCTGGCCTCGCACAGGGCGCCACAATTATTCCCCAACACTCACACTGCTCCGACAGGGGCTCAATCAATATGAGAGACAGTGTTGCATTGCGTGCAGCCAAGAAACGATTGATTGAACTAGTTCGCGAGTGGCTCGCTTAGACTTTGGAGGAGTTGAAGCTTTTAATACATTTGGTTTCTATTTTAATTTTTTTTTTTGTATATTCCAATTCAATATGTGTATTTCAATTGTACAGGATTGATATGCATTGGTGTTAACAACATTTGTATACTTATTCATGAAGTGAAAACATGAACACCGCTCATTTGGACGCTATTAAAGCTAGCGAATTTAGAATAAATATTCGTGTATAGCCTCGATCTATAGTGTCAAGATCTTCCCGATACGCCCACTATGGGCGTGCAGAATTAGAAACTACATTTTCCGGTATACCAAAAACCCTGTTATTTGAAGTACTAGAGAGCTGAAATTTGGAATGTTTACTCGTGTTGATGACCCAAGATCAAAAAGATAAGGCGGATATATCTACGACCATTGGAGGCGTGGCAAACCTCAAAAACTTTTATCCTCTAAGGTTGAAGAAATAGAAATAGCTTGAAAATTGCAACATTGAGTTACTGGCGATTTTAACGTACAAAAATACCCCGTAATTTTCATATTTTTGGAGCGTAGGCGCCAGCATTTTACATTTATGGCTCCTTCTAACGATTGGCCATTATCTACGCCCACTGGGGGCGTGGCGAATCGAAACTGCCTTTATAGTGATTTTCACAAATTCTGTTGTAATTATTTTGACCACTATTAGTGCTAGAGCTTTTAAACTATTCGGATAAAATTGACAAAAGAATCGGTATTAAATTTTGTGATAAAAATGATAACTGGTGACGAATCATGGGTTTATGGTTATGACGTAGAAACCAAAGTTCAATCATCCCAATAGAAGCTGCCGCACGCGCTGAACCCGAAAAAAGCTTTGCTTACAATTTTCTTCGATTGAAGGAGTTCTTGCCACAATTTTCGCGAAGCAATCCGTCAGAAACGCCCGAATTTGTTGAAGAGCATAAATTGGCTTTGGCACCACGATAACGCTCTTGCTCACATATCTGTACTTGTTTGCGATTTTTCGGCCAAAACAAACACACTTATTATGCCGCAGCCACCGTATTCCTCAGATGTGACCCCCTGTCACTTTTTTCTTGTTCCCGAAACCTAAAAGGCCGATGAAAGGACGCTGCTACGCTACGATTTATGGGATAAAGACGGTATAGGAGCAGCTGATCAAGATTTCAAAAAGATACTTTTTGAAGTGCTTCGAAGATAAAAAAATCGCGATATTGAACAGACCTCATTTATATAGAATGCACAAAGAAATGAAATGCTGTCAATGATTCAAAACATTTATACACTATATGGTGAGAAAATGTTCACAGTGTAAAAGAAAATTGTAGTTATATATAATTCGCACTCAGCTATATATATCATAGCAATGAGTAAATCAATCAATTGCAAAATCGTCATAATCCATTACAATAAAGATACGAAGCTACAAGAATAAGACAACTATAGTATTTTCGGTAACGTTGTGCAACGTGATCCACACTCTTCCTAAACTTATCAGTTATATAACAAAGGAGCTTAAGATTAATCTATGTGCAAATATTTGCTTTTCAATTAACACATATATTTAATCGGGCTCAGTAAACAGTATTTTTTTAAATAAATAGGCCATGTATTGAGGTAGGAAACCATTCGCAAACTTGCGACCTATCTAACAAGATGATATACCTTCCAGTAGTTTTGGCACTGCTAGTTCCCCTGGCATCTGCAGCAACTCTCAAGGACTCTCCAGGTTCAGATGATATAGCAATTCCGGCATTTGTTCAAACGCTCAACCAACTTCACCGTGGGCCACCACTGCGGGCAAACTTCAAACGTGCAAATGTGGAGACTCGTTGGATTAACCAAAGTTTGGACAACTTTGACGATACTAATGAGAATGTGTGGGACCAAGTAAGTTATTTAGTTCATTAGAGGAATACAACTAATCACGTCTGTCTGATCCCGCTCAGCGTATTTTGATCAACGAAGATAACTTCATAGATGGTTCCCCCATTTTCATATACCTTGGCGGTGAATGGGAAATCGATCCGAGCGCCATAACATCAGGACTGTGGGTTGACATCGCGAAGGAGCACAATGGGGCACTGGTTTACACTGAACATCGATTTTTCGGACAAAGCATTCCGATTACGTAAGCTGAGTTTTTATTTCTTTAATTCTCTAGTTCAAGCATATCAAATTCACTTATTCAACTAGACCTCTGTCAACCAAGAACCTAAAATATCAAAGTGTGGAACAAGCTTTGGCCGATGTGGTGAACGTTATCAACGTTCTAAAAAAAGAGGAAAAGTACAAGGACTCCAAAGTCGTTGTTTCAGGTTGCTCCTACTCTGCATCCATGGCAGTTTGGCTTAAGCTTTTGTACCCTGACGCAATCGTGGGCAGTTGGGCCTCCAGTGCTCCGTTAGAGGCCAAAGTGGACTTTTCAGATTTCATGGAAGTTGTTGGTAGAGCCTACAAAGAACTGGGAGGAGACTATTGCTACAACCTCATCGATAATGCGACATCCTACTATGAGGATTTGTTTCAGACAGGTCAGGGTGCAAAAGCGAAGAAACTTCTCAATTTGTGCGACAATTTTGACGAGAATGATGAACGGGATCAGTGGCAAATATTTAGCTCGATTGCAAACATTTTTGCAGGTCTGGCGCAGTACCAAAAGTAACTATATCCCATGCCAATTCTATATCTACTACATGATATTTTTCTTGGTAGACCGGAAAACTATGATCTGGCCCAATATTGTTCCGTTTTGCGAAGCTTTGATGAAGATGATGCCTCAGCACTATCTCAGTTCGTACAGTGGCGTCTCGGGAAGCCAGAATGTGTAAACACCCGGTATCAGGGGACTGTTGATTATTACAAATGGTCCAAAAACAACTACGATGGCTGTAAGTAGAGCCTTCTACTTGAATACAAACATATTTTGAATCAAATATTAACGTTTCTCTCATTCCTTCTCAGCTGGCCTAGGTTGGTTCTATCAAACATGCAGACAATTTGGTTGGTTCCAATCCTCTGCAAACAGCAACCACCCATTTGGATCTACTTTCCCGGCAACTCTTTATACCGACACGTGTCACGACGTGTTCGGATCACGTTATAGTTTAGCGAGAATTGAAAAATATATCGAGGACACAAATAAGAATTATGGTGGAAGGAATCCAGGTGTAGAAAATGTGTATATGACTCATGGTGGATTGGATGGATGGGGCAAAGTTGGCGCTGGCCTCGCACAGGGCGCCACAATTATTCCCCAGGCGTCACACTGCTCAGATGCGGACTCAATCAGTTCGAAAGATAGTGCTGCATTGCGTGCAGCCAAGGAACGATTGATTGAACTTGTACGCGATTGGCTAGCATAAGCTTCGGGCAAGTTTATGTTACAACTATTTGCATTTTTTTAAGTTTAATATTCTTTTATAAATGCATTTATTGTTTGTGTAATAAAACACATGTGTATTCCAATTTACGATATTATTTTTCATACATAGATGTTTGAAACTAAATAAAAGTCTATTTGAAATTGTAGATATTATTTATTATGGGATTATTCGTATGCTCCAGAGTAATGCCCAGATCTATAGATAACGATTGTATTTTTTAGTATTCATACAATAAAAAGCATCGATTTTAATGACTGAAAGACGATGTTGTAAGGTCCATATAGTATATGTTAATAAACAGCAATAGTTTCTCTACGGAAATTAAATTTCAGCTATGCTCAAGCTTTTAAGAACTATAAAATGCTTTTTTGTGCGAAAATGCTTTTTAGCAGACTAAACGTTTTGTTTAATAACATCTGTTCTAACCAATAGATTTCAGTGAAATCAAAATTGTACGCATAAAACTAAATGTGAAATTTGGAGACTCTAGCTCCAAAACGTACGAGATAAAATTAAATAATTAAGTTAGGATAAGGTTTTTAACTGATAAAAACTAAACGCAATGCAGGGACCAACAAAAAAATCAAGTCTATGCTCTTAACGGACGGAAAGACGGACAGCTCGTCAACTCGTCGCCCTGATCTGGCACTAACATACATTTTATCAAAGCCATTATCTTGATTTCCCATTTTCAATGGGTAAAAAACAACATAATGAAGAAGTTATTAATGGAGCTTTACTTTCAAATGATGATTCCTGTAGTCAATACATTTATATATTCAGATTGCCGGTCGTAGCCATATCAAACTCAACTGTGAATAGTGATTCAATATACCTTATGGTGTCAGAAATGCCTACGTTTATAGGTTGCATGATTAATAAGTAAATTATGGCACCTTCTAAAAGATAAAAAGCATTTTTCAGCAATTTATAAAAAGTTCACTGTACTTGATAAGAACTTCTGATAATTTAGCTACGAGTGTTGGGGTGGTTTGATTAAAAGACAACAACCTTATATAATGGGCTTGGCAATTCTTCAATGTGAAGTGTAATTGATGAGGGCCAATAAAATTGGATTAAATGGTCAATATCAAGTCAAAAGTAAGACATTACTCAATATAAGTTAAAAAAGACCGAGGCGGGAGTAGACGACTACTATATACCCTAAATCACGTTTGGTTTACCCGCTAGCCCAGATTGATGTGCGGAAGAGGAGAGGTATTCAATAAACTGTTAAGCTTGCCAATAGCTAGCTAAGTAGCAAGGCAGAGCCTATTCATAAATTATAAAATGAGAGACCAAAGCTGAACCAATACGAATTAGAAACTACTTTACTGGTCAATTCAATGAATCTCATGTAACCACTTGAACTTATCAGTGCCAGTAAACTTTTTGTAAATATTTATTTTTAAACTAACACTTATCTTCGTTATTAGCCTTGCATACTAGTTTGGGGTAGGAAATCAATCGCAAGCTGGCGACCTATCCAACAAGATGAAAACTTTAAAAATTATATAACTTAATATTTATAGTTAGGGGTAAAAGGCAAAACTTGAAAATATGCAAAGCTTCATCTCTGCAAAAATATTTGGTAAAGCGTTTGACAACTGAACAGTTTGTCCAGTTTAATTCCCATCCGATGTATACAAGTAACCGAATATATGACAGGCAGCGCGGCACTAAGACAACATATTTATACACCCAATGAATTGCACTAAATTCAGGTACGTGCGGCACATACCAAATATGATGGACTATCAAAAGATGACGATAGGCTGTGGCTATTGCTACGATTTCGAAAATGTCATAAATCTAAATGACAACCAGAAGCAAGACGCGCATGGCAATGACCACCGAAAAGGAATCAAACTCAATTTGTTTATAAATGGCATAAAAAAAAAAACAATTAACAGGCTGATCCCATATCATTTCAAATGTAACTAGTACAAGTTTGTGTGCCCACAATGATTTCCGTTAGTGCTCAGTGAAATGCCAAAGTGTTGACTTGCTTTTTGGGTAAACTACATTGGTATGCACCAGCGACATGAGCTTTTGGGTCAGAAGCTTTTTTTCTCACAAACTGCATTGGGCTAATACTAATTTAACAAAACAAAAATACATATTTTGTTAATGTTTTAGAAGTTTTGTTAAGGATTTAATCGGAATTCAAATTTCAATAAATCTTATTGAATATGCTTTACTAACATATACGAAATCGAGAAATTAGTATTTTATATTGCATTAGAATTATAGTCAAAGAATTGAAGAAAGTCTTAGTGATATACATACAAAATTATATTGTATTATTGTTAGGGTTGTTATCATTTTTTTAGAATTGAAGACTATTGCCCCACTTCAGTTCAGTTAGTCACTAAGCTTTAATGTCATAAAGCTTTGCATGGGTTCGCCTTTGTTTAAAGTACTATATAAGAATAAAGCAGCCAGCGTGTATGAGATAGCTTCCACATGAAACATCGATCAAATGGAATGTTTTTATTAAAGGCAATAAATTTTTTTAAAGATAATTTGACTAAATTCGTCATTTACGAAATGATATAAATTTTACCAAGCGAAAAATAGTATTTTTTATATGAAATTTCTGTTTAAGCTTCCATTGTCAGCAAAGCCATATTCAAGTCAACTTCTATATAATATTAGTTCCTATACAAATGTCTCTAATAGAAATTAGCTCTCACATAGTATAGGGTATAGGGAATCGGGCTATTGTCTTCTTCAAATTTTCAAATGTGTGCAGACTAATACACATAAGACTAATCGATAAGCCGCTCAAAGAGCCGATAAAAAGACCATGCCATGCCATGCCAAAATGCCAGGGAATTAGTCAACGAGCTGGGAGAACAATTTCGAGCCTGAGAACCAAACAATAAAATGGACGCGAAGACAAATACCAAATTACTTGACGGCCAGCGCAAATAACAAATCAAAATCAGTGACAAAATGATTTAGGAACCAAGCGAAAAAGTTCACACGAAGCCCAGCAGCCGCAGTCACAGTGGAAGATATCACAGCACATGCACAAAGACACACACACACATTTGCTTAGTATTGCATCCTTTTGGCTGAGAATTTGCGGTGGCTGCCTTGGCAGTGTCATTGTTGCGATAAAGATCACAATGTGTAAATCATGGCGAAAAGTGCTCGATCGATGCCGATGCCGATGCCGATGGCAATGGCAATGGCAATGCCGACGCTGACGCCGACGACCGCGCATTGCATAAACAAGTAGTCGAGCAAATGGATACAAGTCGCGGCAACAAGGAGCTGCCCTTTTATTCATCGCCCACACATAAATTTGCCAGCTGCCAATTCAGCTGGTGTACATGGATTGCAGCACGGAGTTTTGCACATTGTCATAGAGCTTAACAATATCTGCGTCTGCTTGTAGGTTCTTAAGGAACTCTGAATAGCGTTTCAACTGTGGTAATTTCAGCTTCACCAACGGCCCAATCGGGCAATAGCCAATTTCTGTGAGGAGCGGCTTGTAGCCGAACAACTTCAGCTTGCACGCCACTTCTGGTATACGTTCTGGATGGCATCTAAAACATAACGCGCCCATTTCGAGGCTCACGATTCTGCAGCCTTCTGCCTGGCAAGACAGTGCCACCTGATGCAGCTGCTCTTCCAAGTTGCCAAAGTCCATTGCAGTCTGACATGTCATTAGCACATGGATGAAGCCCATTTGCTTAAAAAGTCTCTTCTCACTGTGCACAGCACGAAAGCGGGAGTTATAATTCTGCAAAACTGGTGACAAGCGTTGCTTCAGTGCACTGAAATTAGACGTGCGCACCTGACACACCAATGCCGCCTCGCGATCATTGTAGTGGACATGCAGTATGCAGTTATCAGCTTTATTTGAAGGTTCCTCATGCTCCCGCAGCAGGAGGTTTTTGGATGATTGGTTAGGATGATTAGTACTCTGGCTTTTAACTTTCCGATTTTTCCGAATGATTTTTGTTGTTGGTTCGGTTTCGCCATCTAGTCCATTATATTTGTTCGATTTGTTTAAAATGTCTGGCTTCTGGGTAATTATTCGAGTCTTTTTCAAATGGGATGGCACCAAATTAGCCTCAAGGCGGGTCAAATTAAATGACTCGACATATTTTTTGCGCAAGAATTCCATTTCGATTGGATATAAAATAACAAATAATTTTGTTTAGTAATAAGAAAAAGATTTTTTACTAATGCTGTCGTTTTTAAAAGTAAACTTAATCTACCTGAATGCCTTTAAGTAAAGCAGCTCTGATTGACATATAATGCAAATCTAAAGTGCTTGAGATAGACTATGCGCTTGGGCACCAAATAATCCCACATGATGCCGACCTCAATAGAACTTGTCTTAGCCCCTTCCATGGAAGCAAAGGTTTTTTTCCTATTCAGCACTATTTAAGGCTTAACCTTCAAATTCAGTTCTCTAGTTACATTGAACAAGTATCCCAAGTATACCAAATAAAGATTTTCTCATTTAACTTACCGTATCAGCTGCAGTCAAATTAATACCCAATCCGCCAGCTCGCGTGGAGAGCAGAAAGACAAAGATATCGGAGCGGGTTTGAAAATCAGCGACCATGTCGCGACGAGCTGAAATTTTGCTAGAGCCGTCGAGGCGCATATAGCGATGCTTGCGGTGCCACATATACTCCTGAAAATTATGCCTGACATTAGACTTGGATTAAAGGAATTTTAATATTTCAGACCCACCTCGAGCAGATCAATCATTTTGGTCATTTGCGAGTAAATAAGGACACGATGACCTTCGCCCTTGAGGCGTGTGAGTAGGCTGTCTAGCACAAATAGTTTGCCCGCATCCGTTATGAGTGTCTCCTTATCAGGCACAACAATCGACGACCAGCCGTTGCGTGGCTTGCACAGCGCCAAGCTGGTGCCCACAAGCTCTCTGCCCAAAACATTCTCGCACTGCATGTGGCGTATGTGCGCCCAAGCTGCGGCGCGACTTTCACAGCTGACAAAAAATAGATACCAGGTATTAGTATATTGTATATACATTAACGCATTGCTACTCACTATAAATGTCGATCGACAGCCTGCACCCGTTGACCTAGCCCGTATAGGAAGCGCGGCATTTGCAGCGGTTCGCACTGATAACATTGCGGCTTGCGCGGCCGATGCGGGAACTCGGGCAGCAAATGTAGCGTAGTCATCTTAACGTCGCTCTTGGTATTCGATTTGGTCTGCACCTCCACAGATTCCATCTCTAGCTCTTGCTTTATGCACGGTTCAGCCTTCACCTGCTGTTGGCCATCGCCATCGACGAACTCCTCAATGAGTGCAGTCTTTTGCTTAAGTACTTTCGAGCGAGTCACACGATGCTCTATCGTTTCCTGCATGTTGACAGTGATGTAATCCCCAAAAGCATACACGCTACTCTCGCTAGATGTCTGCAAAGCAAAAAGAAAAGTAAGCGCTTGAAATAAACAAAAAGTATAAGGTCTAGATACAAAGATCGAGTGAAAGGTAGCTGATCTATATAATGATACTCCACACTCTTTTGATTTTGAATTTTTAAAGAGTAAATTGATATGAGCTGATAAAGTGTAATCATTCGAATCGCAGGTTGATGGGCCAAGCTTAAGGTTAAGGAGTAAAGATAAATGCAAGTAAAATAAGTTAAAAATAAATTACCATTGCGGTAAAGATGAAATTCCTTAGCACACTGTTTCTGAGCATATATTCAGGCACCAGCTTGCGTTCCAGAATTGGCTCTAAGAGCTGATAGCGCGAAGCACGTTGATGTGGCCACCACTGACGACGATAGGCAAGCAAAGGTTGCTTGGTAAGTACGCGACGATAGTGCAACAAGCTATAAAGCAATTCAGAACTAAATTATTTAGAAAACAATTAGAATTAAATTGCTTACAAGTCGATGAGGCCATGCCATGTCACATCCTCCATATCAGACAAAGACAGATCAGACAGACGAGTAAAACCGAAGCAGCTATCAACGTGAACATCATCGAACAGGGATCTATGCATGTAGGCCGATTTGAAGATGTTGAAGCTGTAGAAACAGAGGAAAAGTATCATATACTAAAAGTCAATTGAATTCAAATCTGAAACATGAACTAACCGATTATATAGTAGATGCCTGCGGCTGGGTAAGGCTCTGTGAATTAGCCCATCATCAAAGACCAATCGCGGTAAAACAAACTCCGCACATCGCATACTGAAGGGACTCTTTGCATCTCGGCGTTCAAAGAGCTCCGGATGATTGCAGACTTTGCGGAATTGCATGACCAAATTCATGAGATTCGAGGTAAAGTTCCGATCCAAAATAGAACCATCTCCTGAGGTTCCGGAGCCACCATTAGCCACATGGAGCAGATCCTCGATGCGAATTTTTTGTTTTAGCGCCCGGTACAACAGCTTCTGACGTATGGTTAGCGGACAATAAACCATAATCTCAATCTTATCGGACAGCTCGTTCTCCACATCTTTCTTGATGCGCCGCAACATGAAAGGTTTCAATATCATGTGCAGACGAGAGATTTGGCGTGCATCTATGCCTGTCTTGTTTTCCGCATGCGATTCAATGTCCTTCGAAAACCACTCGTTAAACTCATCATGCGAATCAAACAATGTGGGCATTATAAAGTGCAGCAACGCCCACAGCTCCGCCATGCTATTCTGTATGGGCGTGCCGCTCAGCAGTAAGCGATTGCGACAATTGAAGCCCAACAGCAGCTTCCAGCGCTGTGAGGCGGCACTTTTGATGGCTTGCGCCTCATCCAGAACCATGTACTGCCACTTTATCCGATTAAAATACTTGTAGTCACTAACAATTAGCTGGTACGAGGTAATCACCACATGGAAACTGGCCTCACGTGTGTGCAGGTGCTTCTGCTCCCAGAACTGTCGCAAGATTTTACGCTCATTTGGCGAACCCCAGTAGGGCACCACATTGAAGTCGGGCACAAATCGCGCCATCTCCTGCTGCCAATTGTGCAGTGTTGAGGCAGGTGAAATGACCAGAAATGGACCCCACACACCATAATGCTCCGCAATGTGACATAGAAATGCAATCGATTGCACTGTCTTACCCAGGCCCATCTCATCGGCCAAAATGCCACTGATGCCTTGATTATAAATATTAGCCAGCCATGTCATGCCCTTGATCTGATAGCCTTTAAGTGTGCCCTTAAACATATTGGGCTGTGGCAAATCCTTCATTTGTTCGCTCTCTGGTTGCGGTTGATCTAGCTCTTGCAACTGCTCCAATATTTGTTCCTTCTTGAATGGTACATCGAAGGCGCGTGTTTTATCCAAATCACGCTGCATTGCAGCCTCTGCATTCGCTTGTGCCAGCTGCTTCATTTCGCCTGCATCGTAATCATCTTGGGCAGCCAGACGCGCATTGTGCTCCTCATCCAACTGGCTGAGTATTCGCAACTGATCCGCCTCGGTGCCCTGACCAAGTTTCTTGGACATGAAATGAGCATACAGTTCCGTTTGGGTAATCAAGAAATTAAGTTTACGCTGTTGACGCTTCACTTCAATAAGCTCGACATCTTGTTTGCGCTGCTCCTCGGCCTCGCGCTCTTGTTTGCGACGCTGGTCGCGCTCAACGCGTTCATAGCGCTTCCAATAGTTGAGCATTTCACGTGTAAGACGCTTCGCCCGCCAAACGGTCTCTTTCATGATGCGCTGCGAGTTGAGTGCTCGTTGGCGCACAACCTTGGCACACATTCCAGCAATACGCTTGCAATTGGCCAGCATCTCCTTATGATTGTTGCTCTTGATGCGCTGCAGTCGTCCGGCCTCCTTTTTGGACATAATCTGCCAGATGCGCCGACGTCGTGCAGCCAGCACTTCTGGGTTCTTACGACGGCGGCGTACACGTGTAACTTGTCCATCGGCAGCACCAACTACATCCACTTCTTCCTCAATTTCTTCCTCCTCCTCAGGGTAATCCAAAGCAAAGTTAGCAAGTTCGCGCTTGTAGTCTACCTCGCCATTATCATCATCATCCTCATCGTTGGCAGGCAGCGTGTCACCAAAACTGTACTTGCCCAGCTCTGATGGCGGCACTTCCCCAGACTCCGGAGAGTCCAATGTTGTGCGCTTCTTACGCCCACGGCGACGCTGCTTGGCCGGTTTGGGACCCGCCTGCGCCTCAGCCAAACGTGCTAAAAGTATCTCTTGTTTGGTGCGGCGTCGACGTTTGCGCACACCAACTGTTGCCTGCTGGCGTTCAGCATAAACGTCATGATTCGACAACAACCCGCTGCCATAGTAAGCGTATTGGGCGTTCTGCAAGGCATATAGGTTAATACGGCCTAATTGACAGCAGTTTGCTCAATTACTTACTGTGGCCTTTTTGTAATAGTTCTTGCGCTGGCGTTGCTCTTGGAGATGCTCACGAAGCATTTGATTAATGTATTCATCCTCGTCGCTCACCTGCGGCTCGCTGTCAGTGTCACTCAGTAATATTTCGTAGAGCCATTCCCGATCACTAGTTAAATCATTGAAGTTGTAAATCTGCGCTTTCACGCTCTGTCGCTCTATTGATGAGTGGCAAAAATTAATTAAAAAATATTGTTCATATTTTTTTTTATAATATTTACCCTCTTTGCTGCCCAGGAGACGCTGTCGGCGTCGCTTTTTGACTTTCATTTTTACCATGCCCACCTTAGTCGACGATTCGTCCGAGTCAATGCATGGCTCCTGCCCTGTCTCTGGTTCAGTGGCACTGCCCTCTCCGCTGCCACTGCTCAATGGCTGCTTGAGGGCCTCGCGAGCCATCTCCATGAACGGGCGCATATTTAATGCTGCCTCGAGTCGCTGTATGTGCAGTGGTTCGGCCATGAGGCGTGGTGTCAATTCGGTGGCCTTCGCCATGTTGCGTCTTGCTTATTTAGCTTCAATATTAATTTGCTTTGCGTAATCTTTTAGGTAAGTTCAGATGAGCAGAATTTCGATTTCCAGATGCAAATTTCCGTTAGCTTGGCGGTGCACTGGATGCCTCAAATGAAATTTGAATGATTTTCAATTAAAAAGTGTCACGTAATTGTGAAAATTTTGCATGCGTTGCGTAAAAAATGCACGGCTGTTTTTGTATGATGCGGTACACACTTTTTTACTTGCCCACACGCTGCACACAAGCACATTTAGGCAGCCAAACAAATAATATTCTTCTCGGCTCTTGTCATTCATTGTTGTTGTTTGCAGGGTTGCGTGCAGGGTTGCATGTACTCTGCGTGCAGTGTTGAGTAATTCATTGCAATAAAACGAGTACAAAGCATATCAACAAATTAATGGATATATTGCAATTTTTTTTGTAATAATTACCTTGACTAAAATTAATGTTTCAGTATCTTTAGTAATGTCTCATATCTTACATTTTATACATGTCTGCAACGCACAGCAGAACGCGTACGACGCACGCATCATTGTGTTCGTAGGTGCCCTTTGCAACACTGACTTGGACAAATCTCGACATTTAAGAATACTGCAAAATTACCGACGGCCGGGTGAAACAGCTGTTCAAAATAATGTCTTGGCAAACCGGGCTAATCAAAACAATTTTAGATCCAACTAATTTAATAATATCGACGGACATTGCAGTTGTTATTGCTGACAAATATCCAAAAGCACGCCATCATTATCTTGTGCTTCCCAAAGAAGACATTGCTAGCATTTTTCAGGTAATATTTAATCATGCAAAAACGTACTCTGAAACGTGTATTTCTTTTCATTTTACAGTTGAATAAAAAGCATTTGGCTTTACTGGAGGAACTTCATCTACTGGCACGCAATATCATTGAAGTACGCGGCGAGTGCTTTGACACTTTTCGTATTGGCTTTCATGCACAGCCGAGTATGCAACGGTTGCATTTGCACGTAATATCAAACGATTTTGTCTCTAGTTGGTTAAAGACAAAGAAACACTGGAATAGCTTCAATACGTCGCTATTCATACCATACGCAAGTGAGTTGAGACTAGAAAACAAAAGGAGAAGTGTAGAAAATCACTTAATTCTTTGATATTTACAGCACTCTATGAGAAACTAAGCAAAGACGACCAAATACAACGTTTGTCCAAAGCAGAAGTGGATGAGTTACTATCCAAGCCATTAGCGTGTAATCAGTGTGAATTCATTGCCAAAAATATACCTTCGCTCAAGGAGCACCTGCTGCACCACTGATTGAGATCTACCACTAACCATACAGCACAACATGTTGTATGGTTAGTGGATCTACATATAAACAATTATAAGAAGCCAACGTACATACAAATGCATGCAAGCATATGGTTTAACGCGTATGTGTCAGTGCAATTTTTTACAACACTGTTTTCCAGTACTCACTATCATTTAATGTACCGATGCCAAACGTCTCAATTACCGTACTCAGTCTTCATTCAGATGTAAATGTGTAAGCTCAAGAATTGTTTCCATCTGAGTAGGCGTTTATGAAAACGTGTTTCATCGCTGATTTGATAAATGTAGTTGATTCGAAATGAGTAAGCTTATAGAAATAGCTAAGCATCGTTTGGAGCGAAAAGCGAACTCTGAGGAAGCTCTAATTGAAACTGATCAAGCGGTGGTGATCAAGGATGCTTATCCCAAAGCGCAATATCACTTTTTAGTTGTGTCCAAAGAGGAAATACCGAATCTGTGTGCGGTAAGTCCATGAATACATATGGCAATGTTTTCTTTCGTCTGTGCTCATACGTTTGCCGCCCCGTAGCTGACGCAAGAGCACTTGCCGCTGTTGGATCATATGAAGGAGCTGGCAAATCAAATTATTGATCAGCAGCAACATGTGTCGTCCAAAAACTTTTTGATTGGTTTCAAAATCAATGCATTTATGAACGGCTTGAACATGCATGTCATATCAGATGATTTCTATTCAGCGTCCATGCGTCGTTTAGGCCACTGGAACAGCTTCAATACAGACTTGTTCTTAACTTATCAGGCTGTTTACGCACTGATTCGTATCCAGGGCCGTATAGATCCCATGTCAGATGAAAAATCTAAGGCATTGCGCCATACTTTGCCCTTGCGCTGTAATCAGTGCAATTTCGAAACTGAATATTTGGTCGGACTAAAAGGACACCTGTTTCAGCATTGGGAAAAACGAAAAGCCACCTTCAAAGTTAAGGAGCAAGTAGCAAAGATAACTAGCATGCTAGACGAAATAAAATTGATGGCTCTGCCCAAGGAAGATCTAGAAAAAGCAGCTGTACCAATAAGCCAGACAAAGTCGAATCAAGCAATGGCGTCAGGTAATCCTGTTCAGATGCCAACCAATCCATTTAAAGCCGAAATCCGAGCAGCTAACCGAAATCCATCGAACTGGCGCCAAAAGGGAGGAAACCAACCGACGGAAATAAGTAAAGCTCAACATCCCAATGCCTTTGACAAACGCGGTAAGAACAAAGCGGAAAAGATAACTCGCGTGCTGGACGAAAAAAAATTGATGGCTCTGCCCAAGGAAGATCTAGAAAAAGCAGCTGTACCACTAAATCAGTCAAAGTCGAATCAAGCAATGGCGTCAGGTAATCCTGTTCAGATGCCAACCAATCCATTTAAAGCCGAAATCCGAGCAGCTAACCGAAATCCATCGAACTGGCGCCAAAAGGGAGGAAACCAACCGACGGAAATAAATAAAGCTCAACATCCCAATGCCTTTGACAAACGCGGTAAGAACGAAGCGGAAAAGATAACTCGCGTGCTGGACGAAAAAAAATTGATGGCTCTGCCCAAGGAAGATCTAGAAAAAGCAGCTGTACCACTAAATCAGTCAAAGTCGAATCAAGCAATGGCGTCAGGTAATCCTGTTCAGATGCCAACCAATCCATTTAAAACCGAAATCCAAGCAGCTAACCGAAATCCATCGAATTGGCGCCAAAACAAAGGAAACCAACCGACGGAAATAAGTATAGCTCAACATCCAAACACATTTGAAAAACACTTTCAGAAGACACCTAGCAGACAAAAAGGCTTAAATGGGCCTTATCAACCCCATATGCAAGGTCCTCGATCTAATAGCTCTGGACCAAATTACCCGTTGGGTAATACTAACTTGAAACTCTTGCCTAATGGGAAGCATTGTCAGAGTCGCTCTCAGCCCCATGGGTTTGAACAGTATCCAAATAAATACATCTCGGCACCAAATTCGTATCCAACCAAAGTTATAGAAAATCCACCTAATTTGAATCCCAATCCACATAAAAACTCACCCAATTTCCGTAAGCCAGCAAACTTGAGATAGTCGAACTCAATCCGTAAATAATCCAAAGCCGAATTTCAAGAAAAACAACTATCCAAGAAACCAATCTTATAATGCTGCCAGGGCTCAGAGTCAGGATCAAGGCAAAGAGCTGAGACACTCACTTAAACTAAAAGGTCTGAGAAGTCTTGAGGATTTCTAGACACTTTCTGGATTACTTAATACTAGGTTGAGTATCTACAAATGTTTATTGTTACAGGAAAATAAATAATTTTCAGAAAATAAATGCATAAAGATACAATTTGTTCTGGTTAGCATTGTTCGCTTATATCAATCTAATTAAATTTGTCCTCTGTGATACGAGTGGTGTTGGCAATTTAGCTTTTTTGCCGTCAGATCTGACGTTTTAGAAACACGGAGTGCGAGAATTATGGAATTATAGCTATTATGAATTGGCACGTGCTGTGTGCGAGCAAGGCCACGTTAGCTAATGCAACGGAATGGAACATTTATATAGGCTATGAAGGTAGTTTTTAAATTGCCTGCCATTGTGACGTCACGTGCGATCAATCGCATCACGTATGCATCTGTGATGCACGAAGAGTAAAACATTTGCAATCTTTTCTGTTTAGCGTTTCGTATTCAGTCTTGTCCAGCACTGTTGGAGAATATTTACAATCAGATGTTCCGATTCCAGTAGTTCAGTTGAGCTTGTTGTTTTGCTGCGGCTTCACTTGAATTGTATTAAGGTGAATCACATAAAATATTGAAGGCCATGCAGGAGAATGAAGTTGATGTGGAATTTCTGCGTGGCGAATTAACTCGCAAACTAAACGCTGGCAAGGATGTCGTTATTCAAAGCGATCGGGCAGCGGTGCTGCGTAACGTGTCGTGCCCCAAGGCGCAATATCATTTTGTCGTTTTGCCTAAAGAGGATATTGCCAATGTGATTGCGGTATGTAAATCTACACTTAATATATATGCATGTATGTATGTATGTATGTATATGCGACATTAAAAGTACATTCAATATGCAGTTGAAGCGCGAGCATCTGCCACTTTTGGAGCACATGATGGATCTAGCAAATGATGTTATTGAGCAGCAGCAGTTGCCGCCAAGTGATTTTCGGATTGGCTTCAAAATCAATGCATTTATGAATCGCCTGAACATGCATGTCATCTCGAATGACTACTGTTCAAGTTCGATGCGTCGCATTCAGCACTGGAACACTTTCAATACGGATTTGTTTATAACATTTCAAGCAATATACGCGCTGCTTCGTGTAAAGGGATCTGTTGAGCCGATGCCCACCGATAAGGCGGAACAATTACTCCTAGCCACGCCCGTACATTGCAATCAGTGTAGATTTTGTACTCACAACTTTGACAAATTCCAGAATCACTTGGCCTTCCATTGGGGGAAACGTGAAAACGAACGTCTGGGGCAAATGGGCATGGGAAGCATATCGCAATTGATGGGACAAATGCAGTTAAATGGATATCGTTCCGCAATGCAGCGGCCTTCTTATAATCCATTTCACAATCAAATGATGCCCTTGCACAATAATCAGTTTGGACAACGCTTCACAAGACCAATTGGACCACAAATGCGTCCGACATTCCAGCATCGTAGCCCTAACAACAATCAGCTCAGCTACAGGCACCCAGCTCCGCTTAGGCACCCTTCAAATACCTTGCAACAGACGAAGGCTGCTGCTGCACCCAATGAAGATCCTAGCAAAGGCTCCGAGCATCAGCCAGCGGATGCAAAGCCGTTTCCTAAAAAGAAATGGTATGTAAAGAAAAAGAATAAGCAAAATGTCGGAGCAAATTTACAGACTTCCAGCAGCAATGCCAATGCAACTGGCTAAGTCCAACTCACTTGAGATGAGTCTTTGACAAAAACCATTCGAATTGGCGTAAAACCAAAGGCGTAAAAATTAGTAAAGTTTCAACTGTTGTAATATCTAAATTTTTATTGTATTAATTTAATCTATAAAATTTTATTCCCAGTTAAAAATAGCAGTAAAGCATGCAAAATAATTAAATTATAATATAGTTCTTACTTAATTAAATTACCATTTGAACCAGGCAAACTTTTATAAACAAGAATACAAAAAAAAAAAAATTAATGTTCATTTAGAATATTTTTTAGTATTTACTAACATTCATCTTTATGAGCTTCAAGAGGCGCCATATCAAAGACCTCAAATATATTTGTTTGCTAAAACACTTGATAAAAATATTTGTTTATAGTTTTTGATTGATGTTTATATTATATCCAAAATTAAAAGTAGATTAACATGAGCTTAACATATTGAAGATCTAAGCCTCTTTAAGAGATTTGCTCAAATTGTTGCAAAAATTTATTTTTATCAAATAATACGTGTTTTTCATATGAAAAAATTATTACTATTTGTTGGAAAATGTTTTTGTTTATTATTTATAAAAAAAAATATGACTAGAAAAAAAAACACGTAATGAACTTCCAGCCTAGCTCTACCTTTTACAGTCTAGGATATAGGCTAAATTAACTCAATCGTTCACCCCCATCAAGATTCTTTCTGCGTTAAGATTCCTTCTGCTTCTCACATACAATTAATTTAACCAAAGCCTTCTTTAAATTCACATTTTCTATGGGCTCTGAAGGCCGTAGGTATTAAAAAACTGAAATATTCATAGTCGGCATAGGCTCGCTCGACGCATCTGATCAATAATTTCCATAAATTCAATACAGCCTTCTTAGCTTACAATGATTACAGAGTATACATGAAGCAAAACTAAAGTTAAACAATTTATAATTATGAAATGCCGCTGGGCTAATTCGAATCTAAGGGAAATTAAACGGTACGTGGGCTGCTAGTCTTTACTCCACTTTAAAGTTCGCGGGCCAAGTAGTTGAAATCAGGAAAATTATTGGCCCATGGCTAATTATGCGCACCAGAGGCCACTGAGTTAGACCTCTAGTGATGCAGAGGGCAAGGTTAATTCGCACGAGGATTCAATAAATTAAATTATAATCCGGTTTGGTGGGTAAGCGGGCAAAGTTTTCCGATCATTTTGGCGCCTGGGCGGTATTCAGCTTTAATGGACGCCATTCAAGCAGCTCTTTGTGAGCACTTTGAAATTATAATATATTTTCACTCAACCCACCTGGGTGCAAAGCTTTTTCAGCTACTAAACATGAGTTTACACCTGCGCTTTACATTTACTTAGCGAAATTAATTTGTAAAACAGTTGAAACAGACGTGTAATATTTGTAAAAAAACTTTTATGTAAATAATGGTAAATCGAATTAGTGTTACTTTTGAGGTCTAACCTGCCTAGCAGTTGACAGTAGAGTCATCGAGTAGCGAAGCTTTTTTCATGGCATACCTGCCTTTGGCAGTGTGCATCAGCAATACTCCCAAACGCCTTATCAATGGAGCATCAAAATCCCTGCAGAATGTTTCCTGCATTGCCATATATTCCACAGCTTTGTACAAATGTTCAAATTAATATTCGACTGATGTTTGCTTTATAAAAGAGCTATTTATAAGGAATGATCATCCTCAATCCTTTACCCATAAGCCAGCTAAGTGCTCTGAAACTGGCTATGAATATTTGCGTCATATTTTGTGGCAGCCATTGAGCTTTACTGGTTTCAGCTATTTTATTTTAATTTGATTAAAAAGGAATCTTAAGCCAAATGAACCTAATTAAATATAATTTTTTAGCAAATATAACTTGAATTAAAATACAAAACCCTTGGGGCAATACAGCGTTAAACAAGCATTAATTATTGCATAATTCTAAAATAAATTTAAATATATATGTATTATAAGTAATTTTTAAGACCCAATCAACTTACGTAGTACTTGACTGCCATTGTCTTACAGTTGAAGGCCACTTGACTTGATAATTCAGCAGTTTGCTAGCAATTTGCTAGCCACCTTTTGCCATTCAATTAAGTTTGCACTTTATAAACTTCCTGGCAAGCTAATCCACTTGACGCTGTTATTTTAGCTCTTCGTGGTGGGTATGTCCTTAGCCCTGGATGCTGGGCTACGAGGCAAAAAAATGTACACTGCTGGCCAAATTGAGAGATATGCGCGCGATTAACAAATTTCAAGGTAACAATGCTGAATGAAGGCTATGCGAACGGAACTCTAAAGAATTTTCTGCTGCTGTTTACATTGCTATTGTAATTTAAACTTGACGCCGACACCTGCAGTCGTGTTTGTGTGTCACAGTGTCAAGGTGTCTGCCGAAAGCCCTCAAACGTTACTCTCAAACACATCAGTTTCCGCTCATTTTTGGGTTTTTTTTTCTTGGGAGGGAAGCGAAGGTTAGCTGCCATTGTTAAAGTAGCTTCCATTTACCACTTGGCCATTAAAGCTGTCTCCGAACCGCATTGAGCGTTATCGTAGCCTTGCCACCTGTTACGAGTTTGCTCAAGCAACAGGATGCCATTCATAATGAAATTTTATTTTAGAGCCAGCTTTCGCTGAGCAGCGCTCACTGAGTGGGCGAGTGTTCAGCCAAGCGCATGCTCCAGCTTTCTTTACCCGAGTGGAAAAGCTTTCATACTAAGAGTTCGTTCAGAAAAAGTTTACCTCAAATAAAATTTCGCGCGTTTTTGGCACTGTTTTTAAAGAACTTTAAAGAATTCTAAATGCAACTCTCTCTCCCTCTCTCTAGTGTAAAGCATCTTATTGTTAATGTGTGCTTTAGAAGCATTCTAACAAAAAACAGGTTAAATATTATTACCCTTATATGGATATGCCAGTCCGAATAGAATAGCTATGCTGAGACTTAACTATACTTCAAGCATATGCTAAAGAGTTTAAGAGAACTATAATATATAAAGCAAATAAATAAATAAAGCATTTTTAGCAAATTCACATGAAAAAATATATATATTTTATTTACAAAAGGCTTTTCATTAACTGAGATAATATATGCGGCATTTAGTTTACTTTACTTCAAATAATAAAAAAAAGCATCATTTAGTTAATGTATAAAGCATTAGCTTTAAACTATTTCGAGTTGGTTTCCATAGACAATGATTAATAAACAGATTTTGATCGATCGTCTTCGAGCCATTCGCGAACAACTTCTATCAATCGTTCCTTGGCTGCACGCAATTCAGCACTGTCTCTGGAACTGATTGAGTCTGCGTCGGAGCAGTGTGAGTGTTGGGGAATAATCGTGGCGCCATGTGCGAGGCCAGCGCCAACTTTGCTCCATCCATCCAATCCACCATGAGTCATATAAACATTATCCACATCCGGATTCTTTCCACCATAATTCTTGTTTGTATCCTCGATATATTTTTCAATTCTCGCTAAACTATAACGTGATCCGAACACGTCGTGACACGTGTCGGTATAAAGAGTTGCCGGGAAAGTAGATCCGAATGGGTGGTTGCTGTTTGCAGAGGATTGGAACCAACCAAATTGTCTGCATGTTTGATAGAACCAACCTAGGCCAGCTGAGAAGGAATGAGAGAAACGTTAATATTTGATTCAAAATATGTTTGTATTCAAGTAGAAGGCTCTACTTACAGCCATCGTAGTTGTTTTTGGACCATTTGTAATAATCAACAGTCCCCTGATACCGGGTGTTTACACATTCTGGCTTCCCGAGACGCCACTGTACGAACTGAGATAGTGCTGAGGCATCATCTTCATCAAAGCTTCGCAAAACGGAACAATATTGGGCCAGATCATAGTTTTCCGGTCTACCAAGAAAAATATCATGTAGTAGATATACAATTGGCATGGGATATAGTTACTTTTGGTACTGCGCCAGACCTGCAAAAATGTTTGCAATCGAGCTAAATATTTGCCACTGATCCCGTTCATCATTCTCGTCAAAATTGTCGCACAAATTGAGAAGTTTCTTCGCTTTTGCACCCTGACCAGTCTGAAACAAATCCTCATAATAGGATGTGGCATTATCGATGAGGTCGTAGCAATAGTCTCCTGCCAGTTCCCTATAGGCTCTACCAACAACTTCCATGAAATCAGAAAAGTCCACTTTGGCCTCTAACGGAGCACTGGAGGCCCAACTGCCCACGATTGCGTCAGGGTACAGAAGCTTAAGCCAAACTGCCATGGATGCAGAGTAGGAGCAACCTGAAACAACGACTTTGGAGTCCTTGTACTTTTCCTCTTTTTTTAGAACGTTGATAACGTTCACCACATCGGCCAAAGCTTGTTCCACACTTTGATATTTTAGGTTCTTGGTTGACAGAGGTCTGGTTGAATCAGTGAATTTGATATGCTTGAACTAGAGAATTAAAGAAATAAAAACTCAGAAGCTTACTTTATCGGAATGCTCTGTCCGAAGAATCGATGTTCAGTGTAGACCACTGACCCATTGTGCTCCTTTGCGATGTCAACCCACAGTCCTGATGTTATGGCGCTCGGATCGATTTCCCATTCACCGCCAAGGTATATGAATATGGGGGAACCATCTACGAAGTTGTCTTCGTTAATCAAAATACGCTGAACGGGATCAGACAGACGTGATTAGTTGTATTCCTCTAATGAACTAAATAACTTACTTGGTCCCACACATTCTCATTAGTATCGTCAAAGTTGTCCAAACTTTGGTTAATCCAACGAGTCTCCACATTTGCACGTTTGATGTTTGCCCGCAGTGGTGGTCCACGGTGAAGTTGGTTGAGCGTTTGAACAAATGCCGGAATTGCTATATCATCTGAACCTGGAGAGTCCCTGAGAGTTGCTGCAGATGCCAGGGCAACGAGCAGTGCCAAAACTACTGGAAGGTATATCATCTTGTTAGATAGGTCGCAAGTTTGCGAATGGTTTCCTACCTCAATACATGGACTATTTATTCAAAAAGTGCTTTTGCTTGGCCTCTGCTGAAGATATGTGTTAATTAAAAAACAAATATTTACACATAATTTAGTCGTAAGCCTCGTTCATATAACACTGATAAGTACAATGGGCTACACGTGCTTCATCGCATTGACTAGAAGAGTAGCTGTTAAATCGCATTTTAGATTTATGGCCACGTTCTATCATGTAATATCAGTAGCTTTTCAAATTCGCTATAATTAGAAATTTGATTACAGGCTAACGGTTAAAATTGTCAAGTGAATATTGAGTGAGTCTACACGTTGACGAAACGTTGAGATATATGTAGTTATTTCAGTTAAGAATAATTGAAAATTGAATGAATATTGAGTTTTAAAATAATTAGTTTTTACTTTAAGGCCTGCCTTACTCTAATCCAAAAGGTGTTGACCAACTTTTACCATTCAATCGCACTTTATTGAGTCTAATAAATTTTACTGCACATTGACCATGATGTAAGCTTGTTGTCTTGCAGTTGAACGACGTCCGCCAAAGTAATTCAATTGTCAGAAATCTTTATCAAGTAAAGCGAGCTCCACAGACTATTTGATTTGCAACGAACGCTGCTTGTTAGGTAAGTGGCTTTCTGCATGGCCCAATTAGTAACTTCAGAAGCAACTGTATCGCGGTCAGAAGTCATTATTTTATCATTTTATTTGAGTTTTACAACTATTGAATGCTGTGAGAAAACTATTTGTATATAGATTTATAGATTATAGATTTTATAGTAAATCTCACCTAAATGTTTTTTCAACTGAAAACAGTTTAAAAGCGATTAAAAGACTTGAAGCACGTTAAATAAAATAGACCTTTCAGCCACGAAATCATTGAATTGTCAAATAAAAATAAGTATTTAATTCCATGTTTATAATCTGAAATTAAATTTGTGTAATTACTATCAAATATAACTAAGCTGTACTATATATAGACGTGATTTATGCCAAATAAAATTTTATTTCTTTGTTCACACACTCGACATATGATAATCCTTTGTCAGCCGTTGAGCGAAATATATGAACTGGAATCACAACAGCAAAAGTCATTGAGGCTTAACATCAACTGCCAATTTGCAATTTTCGCAAAAGGAAAACATTGGAAATGGCAATGGGCGACGGGTAACAACAACAGCGACAACGTGATCCCATAATAATAACTTTTCATAGCGCCGCATTTGCCGTTAAGCGCTCCTCAGCGCTGGGAGGTTACGTATGCATATGGTTCAGGTCCATTTCACGCTCGTCGTATGCGCTGTAGCTACTTGGGCTTCAATAATTTAAAACAACTTCTCAGATTATACGCAATCCTTTCGAAATGTTGAACACGCATTTGCCTACTATATTACTTTAACCTATGGATTATGAAGCCAAATGAAGTTTTTTTTTTATAAAATTTTGTGCTTTTTGTTTTATACTATGCGCACTGTTTGGAGAAGCGGTGAAAAATTTTATGCGCCGTCTCTAGTGTTGTTTTTTCCGGTGGGCGTGCTTGATGCCCACACATGATTTTGCGTAGGCACCCAGATAAGTGCAGCTATAAGCGACTGACATTTGTGTGGCATATTTTGGAGCGTAAATGGCGAGCTTGTACAAATGTAATGCCCTGTGAGTCAGGTTCAGTTATCAATAATGTAATATAAAGTATCTATTTATATAGTGTATACATATATATACTTAAAGTTTCAGCAGCAAATTGACTAGCAATTGATGTTATAAATATATAAATCTATAATCATTATAAAATCATTCAAATATATCTTGTATATTCTCTAATTTGAATTGGACTCTTCAAATCAAGTAACCAAAACTATTGAAGTGTTTTAGAAACTAATAACAACTAGTTGCATTATACTAATTCACTATTGAGCAATAGCTAGAGCAAACATGGTGTAAGTGCATTTTGCTAATCAACTGAAATTGCTTTCTCGATTTCTTGAGCTTAGCAAACAATCCACCCACATACACGTGCGTAAATGTTTAATAACGTATGTATGTGCATATATGTAGGCACACACACAGACTGAGAGGTCGAGACACTTATCTCACTTACGTCCAAGTGTCACTCAATTTGTCTCTGTTTGCCCAGGACCAATGAGGCACACAAAGAAATGCCGCAACGCCTGAGAGAGGCTGCAGAGTAGAGGAATTTACAAAGTGACTCCCACGTGGACAACAAGTTATTTATTTAATAATGAATATAGACGTTTCATGCCATCTAAATGGCTTCAGTGTGACGACGCAGAAAAGACATAACACGCAGCTTGGCCAGATTCATGGGCACACTATCCTGCACATTGATGCTGGCGAGGTCTTCTACATGTGAGTAACCTGCTCGGGCAAGAGACTAATTAACACACTATTTACCCAGCTAATTGCTAGATGCTTGCCTGCTATAACCAGCGCCTGGCGGCCATGTTGACGGCCCAGCGCGCGCCATGGATCCAGTTCGCCATGCGTGAACACCACTTGACGATACCGCAGACTGTGGTTGAAGGCGTGCCCACCAAATTCAGAATTCATCTGTGCAATGCCCAAGGCAAGTGTGGCTGGACTCTGCTCCGGCCCGAATGCATCACGACATAGCTGCTCAAAATACCACAAAGGCACTTCGCTGCCAAACGACGACTTGGCTGATGTAGTGTTAATGGTGCTGCGGCTGGTGGTTGTATACCATCCAAATTGGCTGCACGTCTGATAGAACCAGGCGCGTGCTGAAAGCAAGTTTTGATTTGTTAACAAGTGAACCAAGTTTGCAGGTGAAAAGAGAGGAAAGAGTTAATGTTTTTAGTGTACCGAATGTGATATACTCTTCTCGAAACGGAAGTAAAATTTTACGAATTGTTTTCCTCCCTTTTCATACTATTTTGCAGTTAAGTTAGATGATTTGTAAGCCCTTATATATATTGCTATGCAATTAAGACAGTTATAAATATTTTAGAAGATTAATAGTCAGACACTTTGACCTTCTAGCTATAAAATGCTAAATGACAGACTTAATCCTTGCCTATTTACCAAAACCTTATGCTCGAGCTTTGTGTGAAGCCTCTTTTCACTTTATGAACGAGTGCTTCGAACGAGCTACTTTGCAAAGAAATCAGCATATAGAACTGCAAAATTTTATAACTCTGCAAAATGGTAAGGAAAAAACGCGACTTACTGCCCGAGCTTTGGTCTGCGGATTCGCTAAATAGCTGCAGCATTGACTTGTAACTAAAGTCCTGGCAAATATATCCATTCCAGCGTTGGTCAACCGTGTAGAGCAGCTCAAGAAAAGTTTGCAAGGCTTCCGCGTCGTTTGATTGCTGTGAGAGAAGCATTTCGCAAAGAAGTGGCAAGTACGCGCTGAGAAACACTTTAGAAATTGAACAACTGTAGTCGCGCATAGATCTCACCTGTAACTCTGCGTGACCCAGGCAAAGTAGTTGTTAATGCCATTGAAGAAGGTGATGCGATCGAGTATATCACTGGCATTGTAAGTTGGGCAGGCGTTCAGTCTCCTGAGTAATTCGCTTACTTTATTCTCATTGAAGAGCTTCACCAAGTGCTGAAAGCCCCGCTCTAACTGTTTTGTACAGTTCTGACCATAGCTTAGAGCTAAAGAGTTTTCGACCATTTGCATGTATTCTGAAAAAGACATTTTGATTGGTCCATGAAAGAAAGTTGTTCTTTCACTTACCATAAAAATCCGCCTTGGCCAGCAGCGGCGCACTGGAGGCCCAGGCTGCATTGACTAGCTCTGGATAGAGATGGGTCATCCAAGCTGCCATGCTGCCAGAATATGAGCCACCGATAAGTATCACTTTGGAATACGTTAGATTGCCTGAGTTCGACTTTTGATATCGTATGAAGTGCGCAACATCTGCCAAAGCTTGCTGCAGGCTTAAATGCTTCAAATGCTTCACAGACAGGCTGTTATTTCTAGAAGAACTCAATGTTATTTCTGCAACCATTCATACAGCATTACCTTCAACTAACTCGTATGGCCAGCTTTGACCATAGTATCGATGCTCTGTGTAGAACAAAATGCCCGCATTTTCCACGGCCATATCGTGGGTTAGACCCGTGCTGAGCAGACCCGGCGTAATGGTCCATTCGCCGCCCAAAAATATATAAATAGGTCCTTGGGGCTTATGATATTTTGCATTGCGATAATAACGCTGTACGCACAGAAATTTGTATAATAAACAAATTGGCAATTATAATGATAATAATAGTCAAATTACCATTGGCCAGGTTTCATTATTGAGGTCATCAAAGTGATCAAGTTTTTGGGTTAGCCAAAGCTCCTGTACTGGAGCAGCATCCTCTTTCGTGTAGGGTCCCGAGCTGGGCTCCTGCAGCAGCAACTCCCAATTGTAACGATACGGATTTAGCGCTCTCAGCTTGGTAGATACAACAAAAGCGAATAGCAATGCCAATAACAAGATGAAATAAGTGTAATTCATGTCGATGTTGACAGCTCTATACTAAAGTATAGTCAATAGTTTGCTGAACATTTTATAGCGAGCATTGCAAATTATTGCCCCTATCATAAATGCAAAATGCACACAAACTATTCGACTATCATAAATGTAAATGAATTATAAATTACCAATTTTTTGAGTCTTTTGAGCTGTCTGATAAAAAGGCAAAAAAATATTATAAAAAAAAAAACAACAATAAAATTATTCATATACTCTGGTCAAAGAGCTGCAAAACCGACTGTCATGTTGTGTCGTCGAAATTGCTTTAGATGTAGATAATTTTTTTAACAATTTAAAAGTTTCACTGCAAATTGTTAAAACTGAACTTCAAATGCTCGAAAAGTCATATTTGAATATACAGCAGCGTATTATTTCCTATACAATTCTATAATATTATAGAATACTTTTGGGTGTCGAAAGAAAAACAAAAGCTTAAATATAAAAGCTTTTTCGGCCTACAGAAATATGCCTAGATTAATTCTTTGAAAACGAAGACAAATATAAGTAAATTTCAAACTTAAACTCTGATTACCAGTTTTTAGTTCGTATCAGACTATCTATTTAAACAAAGTGTTCTTTGTGTTTCATTAAAATGAGAATATAACTTAAATCGAGTCTATACATATTTATAAGAAAGCTGACTTTTCACTCAAGAATCAGATGACTCCCAATAGAACCCTTAAGAATATTGCCGCTAAAAGTGCTAGGGCCCAAAAGACAAACAAATCGAGACAACATTAAGGCTCTCTCTTTGGCTTGCTCTTCTGTTCAATCTACTACCACTCAGATTTGAGTGGAGCGCCAACGCATTTTGGGCACGATATTGTCCAACCCCCGCATGCCGCTTGAGCCTTTTTGGCGGAGCGAATCAGCGCTACCCTTGAAACCGTGGGCGCTCATTTGCGGTACCCGGCTGGTAATCTATTGGGCATCTGTCTCAGCTAGTTGACTCGGAACTTGTTTTGCGTGGGCAGTAAATGGGGCGGGGCGGGTCGCAGCAGGCAATGAGTCATTTCGTGTTTAATTTTCCACTCAACGAATTGTTCTAAGCTGTTGGAGAACATTATAAGACAGCATTGGGCTATATTTATTTTATTAACATGTGCTCTTATTCACCAGGAAGTAAGCGCAGGACTCTAAGCATACACTAACACCTAAGCCTCTGGGTACTAATTAATATTTGTTGCTTTAATTAAAAGCATATTTAGTGGTTGCGTATGTTAAAGTTAAGTACATTGATGATTGGGCCATGACATGCATGCCAAGGACTTTTCTTGGCTCCATTAAAACTGAACAGAATGTTAACCTTGATGTGGTCTAATGCTAATTAATATGCAATCTTCATCTGCTGCTAGAACTAGATTTCATTTCGCAGCATTTTTTTTTTTATATACATATATTATATATATAAAACATACATACGTCATGTAATGTTTTGTCTATAACGAGATGCTTGAAGATATTTTGAATTCAAGTATTCTAAAGCTAGCCAACTCAACGAAATATTATAATATTAATATGCCCTTTGAGATTAATAAGACTTTGGTAATATGCTATTCCTATTCTAGTTTATTATTTGTATAAATATTTACATATACATAAAGGTGGATAAATTGCTACTTCGATAGATGTCAACTTCATGGAAATTCAGTATTTCTAACTAAACACATTTCTTTTGGGAGTTGCCCACCAAGTTTTTTTGTAAAATTGAAAATGAAATCATTTCAAACTTATTATTTAAGTTAGACAGCTATGCGTAGGTGACTAGGTAAGAGTACAACTCTGCTCTAAGAGTCAACTTCTTAATCAAATGCATATATTCATATGCTTTAAAGTACATTGAGTATATACGATTGTATACGCTACCTTCTCTGAAAAACTTTTCATAGCAGTATTATTTTTTCATATCTATTGTCTGTCATAAACATATTGTTCATTGACAATATTCTCAATTACTTTGATATAGCCATAAATATCTGAAATTTTCAGCAACTTGTTGTAATATATGGTCATGAACACTCACTCGTAGCACCGTTCACACTCGCACAAAAAAGTAAAAAGCACGAGAAAAAGTGCCAAAGAGCACATTGCTCGAAGCACAGCTCACTCACGATTCACTCAGGACGAAATTTACGTAGGCGCTCGAGTTGTCACTCGGTTGTGTTGGCCTTTTGAGTGGAAAGCAATGCATAAAAGCCGCATGCAGTACGCTCAATGCTTCAGTCGAGTTTGAAACTTACACTCAAGCGGAGTTGTAAATAGTTGTTCGAGTTTTTTGGCTCGTACTCAAACGTACTGTAACCAAATATTTGCCCCATCCACATACACATAACATACACTGTGCTGCAAATGAAAAAAAAAAAAAAAATTGCAATAAAAAAATAAATTATTTATATAATTTTTTATATAAATTTATAAAATTGTTTTTCATCTTGGCGCGTATTTCCAACTGGCGTTATTATTTTTATGCCTTCGTGCGATTGTGTGTGTATCTGTGCGTGTAAATATATGTATGTGTGTGTGCGGTTGTGTGTGTGGTTGTGTGCCTTTGTAATAAAATATAGAACATAAATGTGGTTCCTTTTTCGGTGTGACATTGTAAACGTTAACTTGGCGTAACAAACTAAATCAAGCGACAAAAATTGACAACAAAAATATCAAATAGCCAGGTTTATGTATTCTGGTTGTGCGTTTGTGTATGTGTGTGTGTGTGCGTGTGTGTGTGTGTGTGTGTTAAGGAATTGAATCGAAGAACATTCGCTTTACACATTATTTACCTCAGCCTTAGACTCAGCCTCAGTTCTAGCCTCGTTAGTGTTTAGCTTATTCATCTGCTGTGCATGAGTGTGTGTGTGTGTGTGTGTGTGTGTGTACGGGTGTGTGTGTGCTTTGAATAACAACACGCAGTTGCTGATTGTTGCCTGCTTTTGTGCGCGCTTACTGTTGCTATGCCTCTCATCTGACCCGCCCCTCGCTAAGGGCACCTGTTAAATTATGCATTAAGAAGATGTAAAAGCAGACTCGCAAAACCTCTACAACGACGCGTTCCAAATTATATGAAAAGAGATGAAAAAATGCTGTGGAAATAAAGCTCAAATTTTCTCTGTCTGTTGTTGTTGTTGTTGTTACTTTTGTCGGTGTTGTTGTTGTTGTTGTTGTTGTGGGCAGTCACTGCCTTGGTTGGTCGTATTTTATACTTACATATTATGCAAATGAACGCTTGCTTGTGATTTCGGCTGCTGACTCTGCTCCTATTTTTATACATTTTTCACTTTTTAAGGTAACCAAGAGTTATCACCCTGAAAACTGAAACTTACCCCATCTGGCGGCTTACTTTAAGTTGGTTTTCATTTAATTCTATAAATGACATATTTTGTCTAAAATAAAGAAGATCAATTTTGCTATGGAGTTTCGGAAGACATTTTTGCTTCTTAGCAGTGACCACAAATCAGTTTCAAGTTGATATTTGTGATACGCCTAGACTGAAACTAAATTGAACATTTATATTTCGACTATGTGGCGCTTTAAGTTTAAAGCTTAACATAAAATCTCGCTGAACCACAAATATATCAGAAAAACTTTCAATCCAAATTTAAATGCTTATATAAAGGGCATTTTGATTTTCTTAATGTTTTATTCACCATATTGCGCATTATTTTTACAGCTTTAATTACTTTCACATAGTTTGGGAATAATTTTTCTCACATTGTTGCACATTGTTGCTTCGTTGTTTCATAAGTCAAGCTATTTTCCGAACATATTTAAGACTCCTAACTATTTGCATTGGCATAACAATTGAGTTTCATTACTATTATATAATTCTTCTTCAAGAATATTCTTTGTACATTTTTCAGCTTGAACAGCTTGATCTCTTTTTGCTTTAAATATACTCGGCTAGTTGGCCAAGTTCGACCCGCTATTTATAAAAACAATTTGTGCCGCTTTATTTGGCAACAGTTGGCCCAGCTTACATAACTCACTTAGTTTCCTGCTTTATGGCCCGTTTGCTTGTGCGTTTCTATGCCCCTGTGGCCTATCTTACTATTTAGCCGTGTGGTTTTCGTTTGAGTTTCGTGCGCAATTTTGCAAATGGGTAAAAGGCGTCTTAAAATATTTTTCTTTTTTCGCCTCTAGTGTATTTAATTTGGTCGCAAATTGTGTTTCCCCCAGACATTAAATGTCTTTTATTAGACTTGGAATTGTTTATCAAATCGTTGGTACAAAACTTTCATCAGAGTATATTAAAGTATTCCGTTAGAGCTAGATTTTGCCCGGTGTTTGCTTGGAATTAAATGCTAGCTTTTCACGACTTTATTCCTAGGAGTGCGCCTCGAAGACACTTGCCGTCTTGATGTTTTTTTGCGGGGGACTAACATTTTTTTGTTTACTTTAGAATGTTTGAATGAATGAAATGGTTTCCGCTACGAAAATGTGAGAAAGCAAATTGATAAAATTATAATTCAAGTTTCACGTAAAGCAGTGACTGAATATGCTTGCTTCAGTTAAAGAGCCTATATACAAAGAGCTTATATACATACATTTATTTCTAAATATATATTTCATAAGAGTTAAGCTGCATTCTTTTGCAATGGTCGAGTTAATTTTTAAAGCATATAATTGTAATTACAACTGGCATAACAAGTTTTTGGATTCTCTGTGTACTCAAGTGCTGACAAAGCAGAGGCTACATTCCGCCACATTAATTTTCATTAGAAGCTGTGTTAGACCACTGCCCCTTCTCTGAGGATTTGTGAACTTCAATTAGAGCTTGAAAAAGGGCTGTCAACTTGCCTTGACCAGACGGACCTACATCAACATTGACAGCAATGTATGAATGCCTGTAGTCCAAGGACAATCTAAATATATTTTAAATATTTTTTTTTGCCCCTTCAGAAAGTCAACAAAAATGTCTGAACACCCACAAAAAAAAGTATTAAACGAGCAAGTTTTGTTCCTAAAAAAAGGGAAACCGACTAATTAAAATGCTGGTGCTTGCTTCATGTTTTGTTGATGTTTTTTTATATATATATTTTGTACAAGCTGTGCAAGTCTGTGGCACGTAAAATTTCCGAAAACTTTGTCTCCTTGTTTAAATAAAGTGAGCAAAAATTGCGCTACATTTTTGATTGCCCCAAAAAGTCTGCAAGCTTCGGGCTTGACTTTTGTGTAAAATTGTCCGCTTGCCTTAGCTTTAGCTTTGAAGCAAAACTCAAAGCAACAAAAAAAAAAGGATTTAACTTGACTATAATTAAAGGTCGACCTTTTATTACTTGCTTTCCTTTAACACAATTTCCTTTTGCTGGTGCTGCTGCTGCTTCGTATGTGTTTTGGTTGCTCTAGAGAGCCATTAAAAGGCGCTCAAGTGTGGCAAGAGATATACGTGTATGAAAAGGATTGTTCAACTTTTTGTACCATCAAAAAATTGGTGAACTTTGCTAAGCTGATTAGACGGCTTTCTAGCATGTAAATGTCCTGGCACTCACATAAGCTTGTTTCGTGTTATGACTATATGAAAGTTAAATGATGTCTACATATCGTATGTTTACTTTATTGTGCTCATGCATTATGTGAAAATTTGCTGTCATATTTTGAGGACGGAATAAATAATTTGTTTTGTTTGTTTTAGTATATATATATTTTTCTTCTCTTTTGTCCCTTAATTCAATTTATAAATTCGTAAAAAAGGAAAATATTTGTATTTATTTTGGGTATTTTTTTATCTTTTGTTTTATGCAAACTTTGCCCGTTTTTATCTATTTTTCTACACACTATTTAAGGTTTAATATGCCTACCTACTTTGCGATCCAATTGCCCACAAATTCTATTCATGTAATTTTATTGTTTCATTTATTATGAATTCTTTTCAATGTTCGTTCAATACTTATCCTCAGGCACATTTACCTGTCTGCAGCATGTACAATAATAATTACGAATTATTCTTTTGATTGATGTAAATTTCTATGAAGTTTCTGCAGGGCTATCATGTTTCTTGACATGTTTCGTCTATAATGTTTCTTGTTGAGTTTCATTTTAAATTTTATTTTGATTAAAACTTTGTCTTTGGAAATACTCTCTGCCAGCAGAAACACAAAACCAATTAAAATATATTAAATTGCATGCTAAATCAAGATCTGGGATACACATGTTTCGATTGACTAATGTGAATTTTACTTGCTCTTCTCGTTACAGTGTAGAAAAATGTAAAAAGTCGACTTAAACATAATATTTGTTTGCCTGCAAATTCTTTTCGATTTTAAGTTTAAACGAAAACGAAACTGAAATATTTTATAAAACGAAAACGAAAACAAATGCTAAATAAATTCAACGGCTTATAGATTTCTAAATTGTAGAAAAAAAACGCGATAAATAAGTACTTAATATCGAAACAACGTAACGAAAGTAAGTTTAGGAACAAAGCTAATTTCGGGTGCGTATAACTCCATTAGAAGACGATTAGCATAGCATAGTAGTGAATGTAGAGCGACAGCAGGAAGCAAAGGTCCCAGCACTAATTCAATCAGACCCATCTGAAGATATAAAACTGCTCCAACGAGAGTCCAAGCGAGAGTGACAGCCGTGACACGGAACCAAACAAAATCGTTCTGCTGCTGGGGCTACCCACGCAACTAAAGTAAAGGACACGGCGGCCCGAACGCAAACTAACTAGAAAACTTTGTCAAACACTCGAGTAAAGCAGCAGCAAACGTGCGCGTGTGAAAGTTTTTCTCACTCTAAGATTCGTGTAGATCTCAGAACTCAAACATAGATACGGCACTCAGACAGACAGAGCAAAAGAGCAACTGCTTTAATTTGAACACGTTCAAAGCAAGAGAAGCGCCGTAAGGAAAGAAAATCAGCTGCAAGATGTCGTCCTCCATGCCACTGACCATGGACCAGCGACGCTTGAATTGGCCAACATTTCTGCTCTCGCTACTATTGCTTCAAGCAACTGCGAATGCCATCGACTTGAGTCGCTTGTACGGGCACATGGCTAACCCCATACAGAAGCGTAGCGGTAAGCGAACTCTCTTTATTTTATTTATATGCATAATGCAAATAATTGAAGCAGAAAGTTACCGAGGTCGTTTCTGAAGAAAATTGAATTTTAATTTCAAATTATTCTGGTTATCCAAATATTATATAAGCTTTTATTAAGTAAGCAGGCTTGATTCTGTGAATTTATTGACTCTTATTAGCCAAGAATAAAAGGCATAAATACACAGAAAGTAAGGAAATCGTCTGAATACTATCAGCTGATGTTTTTGTCCTTTATCGACTTTTGCCAGAGACCCAACACAACTGAAGGCAGTGTTCACTTTCTGTGTGTTTACCTTGATATCATATACAATTTATGTCAACATAATTTTTTTTTTACATTGCTTAAGCCTCAACCTCTATATTATATTCTGCCGTTTAGCTAAATACAATATAACTTCCATACACCAGCTTGGGACACACATTCACTGCTTTGTATATATACAAAAAAATTTATTCATTTTAACTGTCAACTAAACCTATTGTAACTGAAGCTGTAGAAGCCTATACAAAAAAATATAACAAAACATTTTATTTCTGGCAAATGTTTTAGTTTGAAATAATTGATTTTTTGTTGGGAAAAAGGCCATAAGCCTAAAAAAACTTACAGCTAAGCCATTGTGTTTAGCTAACTACTATAAGCTTTAAGTGAAAGTTCGAGTTTTGAGCTGCCACTTCTATTGAAGGAAATAGGTCTCGACAGCTGTTTCGGTGTCGATGACGCTTGTCTATATAATAAAAGGTAACTTCTGGTCCTCTGTCTTTTTCAGTTTGGCCATTCTCGACTTTTTTAAATAAACTCTATGCCTGGCCAACGAAATTTGTAAATGGGTCTGCATTTGCGTGCTCAAAACTCAGTTTGCAATTACAAAAAACTTGCCGAGCATTTCTCCTGAATTGTTCATTTGCCTCCATTCAAATTCTTTGTGAACATTTTTAATTACCCTCAGTATGTATTGTTCTTGTTTATAGGTTGGAATTTCCCCATATATTTTCATATATGCAGAATTTTTTTATTATATAATTAAATTAACACCAGTCGGTCGGGTTTTAATAGCAATTTGAAGCAGGGAAGAGCAGTCGAAAAATTCAACGATGACATGGCTTGATCGTTATATAAATACTACACATATACATAGATTGCTTTAAAGACTTTATTATAGTCGCATCGCAGCAGTGTTTCGATGAATACAAATATTTTTACATAATTAACTATATGTCAAACTTATTTAACTATCATGGAGTTAATCAGTTACAGCTGTTCCGTCATGTTTTATTCATTATTTCTTTTCCAAGTAATTGCATAATTTTTTTTTGCTGCAAATGTCAAGTCAAAGGTTAAATGTTGTGAATGGCATGACAGCTGCTGCGATTGCACTGGAGCATCTCATTTATATATTTTTTTTATATATTTTTCACATTTCCGGCATGTCAGCTGCAGTTACCATAAATGTTATTTTATTGAGAGTCAGTGAAAGAAACAAAAAAAAAATATATACAGAATATTAGTTCTATACAATATATGCATCATATAATTGGATGAGTCCAGTCGCACGGACAGCGCTAGATCAACTAGGCTACTAGTTCTGATCAGGAATATATATACTTTATGTCGTTCTCCATACTGTCTGCTGTCTATTGCATACTCTTCAACAAAAATATTCCACGCTGAATTCCCGATTTCAATAGGGAAATAACTCTCAAAATATTTGGTTATGGTTAAATGTAAACTGAAATAGAATATGCATTAATAAGTGATGAGTTTATTTAAAAAAAAAAACAAAGTATTGAAATTTTATAAATTATGCCTCAATTTTGTGTTGTTTTTTTCCCAGCTCAATTGATAATAAAAATTTTTTAGAATAAATTAGTCGTTAGACAACTGTCTGACTGTTGGCATTAAAGTGCTTATGAAATAATAATAATATTATTTTTTTAAAATCGATTTATATATTTTTCACGCTAAATCATTTAATTATAAAATTATCAACAAGACTTATTATTGGCCTGCAGCTAAAATAAATATTTAATGTGTTATCATCTAGTAATTATTTTGGCAAAATATTGATATTAAACTGAGAATAAGCTCGATTTCAATTTGTATAAATTGAAAACTTTTGCAGGCTTCAGTCAATATTTATTTTTAAACAACAATTACTTAACTCGCTAAGCTGAGTTTTCTGCATTCAGTGCAAGTTTTTAGTCGTATTCCAGTTGGGCTTCAAGCGGCTGGCTTCTGTGCAACTGCTGAGTCAACAAACAAAGTGCAACTTCTAAGCTTATTGGACAAGCAACGGTGAAAGGACTTGCTTTTCTTTTCTTACACTTTACGTTTTCCGGCTCCACGTTTTCTCAAAGGTGTCCATCACTCGGTAGATCCGCCATTCATTGTCGGTCGCTTTTGTGCTTTTGGCATTTGGCTTTGGTCGCTTTTATGACCGCCGTCAACTTGCCCATAATTTTTTGCCCCTGAACGCTGGCAGTTAATAATTGTGCACCAGGTCGGAGCTGGTTGCAACAAAAGCGCAGGACATTACAAAGCACTGCCTGTCACTTAAATGTTTTTTTTTTTCTTTTTACCCCTGACTGCTTTTATTCCTCGCTTGTTGAGCAATGGAGACTACGAATTAAGTGGTTGTGGCATAAGCTGCGTGTGTATTTGTTGTGGTTGAGTTTGGTTCTGTGTGTGTGTGAATATTTGTGTATGTTTGTAATTTAAGTACGCTTGATTGAAAAGAGCTTAAAAGAGTTATTAAGTGGCATTTGAACTGAAAGGCTAAATCACTTAAATTTTATTTTGAGCATGACATTCAATAGCTTTTCGTCAGCTGTTTGACAGCAAACAAGAGTGAAGTGTTTAATACAAAATATAAATATATATATATGTATATATATATATATATATATATCTGTATATATTAATATATATTGGTTAGGCAGTCAGATAGAGTCGACTCGACTCAACTCAGTACGACTATTGACTCCGAGAATTTAGTATTGCAGAAGTTAGCTCAAAACACTGAGCATTTGAATCGAGTCGGATCGACTGCTTGGACAAATTTAGTTTCTGCTGAGTATATAAATCGAGGAAAGGTCAAGTGCTAATGCTTGAACCACAACAGACAAAATAGAAAAAAAATATGCCTGGGAACCGTGAACAAAGCTCTAATGGCTGCTCAATCCTTTCACGCCTCTCACCTATGAGAAATCCATTAAAAGTTGTGCTGCACGAACTCCGTTTACTTCTTCGCTTATTTATACTTAATGAGCCACGTAGCGAATAACTTGGCCAACAACGCAAAAGACAAGAAAACCTCAAAAATACTAAAAAAAAAAGGAACAAAAAAAGTGGGCGGCGAGGTAAATTAATTTCGTAGCATTAGCACAAAATGCTGAAAGCAGTCAAAGTTTTAGCTGGCCAGGGTCTGCGGCCTCCCTCGAAGCACACGAATACGCATCCGAAAGTTTTTAATAAAATTAGAAGCTCTGTGTACAAGTGCGCGCCCGAAACAGGAGCAACATGAAAACTAATAAAGTTGATGGTTATTACGAGGCAGGCAAGCCGGCAGGAAATTGCAGCTCAACACAAGTCCCAGTGCAAAATGGTTGCCATAATGCGAGCGTAATCACGATTCTGGTTTCTTTTTTCGGGCATTCAGTTGTTTTTGGTGGGCAGCATTTGTGCCATCCATAGAGAGTATCCTCGCACATGCAAATTTGTGGCATGCAGCTGCTGCTGCGCTTGCCAACAATCACGTATATGGCCAAATGAGCTTGAATGGCAGCACGAAATGTTGCAAGCCAATAATTCTCACAACGGGCGGGCAGTGGCGGGTCGCGTTTGAAAATGTTTTATTTGCATTCGCTTATGCATTTGCATGTGTGGCACGCTCCAGCGAACGCCTCTGAGTGAGCTACGTTTTGTTTGCCATTTGTTGCCGCTTTGGTTTTCCAAGTGCTCTCGAGTGGCAATACACGCACCCACACACAGAATCATCACACAGACATCCACACACGCACACACTGAAGCACATGCTCAAGTTACAATCATACGAAGCCTGCTACTTACCTCTGTTCTTTGTCCATTGTGACCTCAATGGAAGCAAATTAAAGCCTGCATAATTAAAAACGTAATTTCCACGCAATTTGTGAGGTGACCCCTTGACATTTTGCCACAGACGATGTACCACTAAGAGAATTGAACAGTAAATATTTTTTTCATTTATTTTTTTTCTTGCTTTTTCTGTGCTACGAGTGCGTGAATAATCGAGCAGTCCTATAGAATCAAATAAATGACCCGATCTGAATACACGCAGTTAGCCAAGCAAGCTGTTCATGTGACTTCTTATACTTAAACAAAGTAATTTTTTGGCAAACACAAAGGAAATGTAGAAAAGTCTACACTTGTTACATGGGAGAGAATTGAAAATATTTAAAGTTTATCAAGTATTTATTGGGGGGAATATTGAAAAGTACAGATAGTTCTAATAAAGTAATTATGACTGACAAATCAGAAGACTAACTTTTTTATATCGCAAATAATCTTGCATAATAAAAATCAGCTTCAAAACAATATTGAAATGAATATATTGAAAATGAAGAAAAATGACTAAATGCAATTTTTGCTTAAATATTTTTATTTGCTTTATTTTTCATAGTTTTTTTTTTGTTTTGTTATGCACGAATTTGCATATGAAGTACGCCCAAAGATTCCACACATTTATCTATAAATTTAAACTTAGATTTCTGACAATTTAGCTGCTTTAAAATCATTTCAAGTTATATTGAGATTTGAAATGACAAGCAGTAAATGCATAAACCAAGTCCGAGCCTGTTATATACACAAATGCACTTAAGAAAACTTTAATGAACGATTGAAAAAGATATATTATAGCATACATATAACATACATATAACGATACGTATAACTTATAGAAAACATAAACGAAACCTTCAATTATTAATTTCAAATGCTGATACAAATAAATAAAGAAACACAGCAACTACGAATATTTGAATCGATGTAATAAAATTTCATTCTGGCATCCTTTTTGGCACAAATGCAGAACTTTGTGGAATAAATATTTTTATTGCCAAGAAACAAACTTTGGCCGCAAACAGCTCTACAAGCTGTGTAACAAGTTTATGCATGTGTCTGTGGCTGTGTACATACAGTCTGCCATAAATAAGTGCTCTAAACGATATAAAATACCTAGTAAACATTAAAGAAATATGACAGCCATTTGTAAGCAATTTACCAATGCCATAAAATTGCAGCAGTGTAGAAAATATATCAAAAGTGCGATAAATTTAATTATGTCGACAGTTTAATTATACGAGTCGACGCTGTGATTTGCGATTTGCTTGGCAATTCTGTGTAAACTGGGCCATTCATATGCAAATCTATGAATTTATTAGATATGTATTTGCAAATTGGCCTCGCCATGGGCTCAGCTCGACGCTGTCGGTCAGTTTCATTACGCATACGCCGCGTGAACGCAGTGAAGCAGAAAACACTCTAAAACAAGGTCATGGATTTGTTTGGCGCATACCAATTAAGCACATACGACTGTGAAGAGTGCCAGTTAACGGCATACGAACATGATAAATGTTTGAAAATCATGTTTGCGCATCACTTTTTTTTTATCATTCACCGAGTCTTTTTAAAGAGTTTTAATTCCAAAAAAGAGAAAAAATTAGAATTTTCCTTTTTGATTAGGCTTCCGGTGGCTCACTTTATATAAGTATTTATCGAAGCATTAGAGACACTTGACAGATTGACTTCACTGTGGCTCAGCTGAAGCATAATGAGTCGATTAAATGCTTTCAAAGTTGAGGCTTTGATTACTTTTCCTCTCGATTAAGTAATTAAGTCGTCTGTTCACAGCAAATTGATTCTAGGAAGCGTAACTCAGCTATCTGAGTGTTTAAAGTTGTATTTCCTTCAAATGCTACATATTTTTATAAAGTGGGAGTCTTAAATGGAATCTTATCTGAATCTTGCACAGCGTTAAGTTTGCAGCCATGCGCTGGCTTAGTGAATGTGTTATGTCACCGTATCTTGCCTTAAGTCTCAGTTTGTAAGCCACAATGTCAATATCTGGCAAGAATATGCTAGTCAAACAAACATTCTTTGTTATCAATCTGTGAATGGTGGCATTGCACACTCGATTGCACAGATACATATACCGATATATGTGTGAACTTCTGCACCTTTTGTGCAGGCTATAAAAACTGACACAGTGGTTATCTAATATTGTATTTTCAAGTTGAGAACAAGTTACTTACACATCGTGTATATGTGAGAGGAACAAACTGTTTTCGCACTTGTCAATATTATATGGCAGGAAAATTGGTAAAAAGAAAATCCCAAGTGACTTTGAATGAATGCCACTGCTGACTGGGATGACCTTGACAATGTGAATGCATTTATGCATACTTATATGAATATTCATATGAATTCCAATGACTACAGATGGTTGCGCAGCAAAGAAACTAATAAGTGTAAGAGTGTTCGACTAGGTGGTACTGTTCGGCTAGGAGTTTATTTACTTTTTTTTTGCAACCTTTTTTACATATTCAATATATCTAACAAAGCGTCCTTAGATAACAGACGATTCATGTAAACTTTTAATCAATTTAATGGAAATGGAAGGAAATATAGATTGTTTTTAAATAAATATATTTGCACGTACATGTATATCTACGTGTTATAACTTCATGTAAATAGTTGTCATTGCTTTTGAGATCGACGTATTTGTAAGCAACTAACAGGCGAACAGACAGAAAAGCGGGCTGACTCAGCTATTGACCATTATCAGAAATATATATGCAATGTGGGGTCGGTCATGCCTGCTGTTGTCAGTTACATGCCATCATATGAAAACTATTATACCCTTCATTCTCATTTACAATGGCTTCAGTGTATAAATACAAACAAAAGGCCAGCAATACATATATGTGTGAATGAACTTATTAAAATTTAAATTTTTATCCGATTTACAGTGTCTGAAGTAAATTTAAACTACTTTCAAAGTAAATTTTGACAAATGATAACCATTTTTATTGGTCACTGTACTATATATCATCGCTTTATATTGTAATTAATTCTAATGATATATGTGAAATGATATATCTAAAATTTCTACATTGATGCTAAAGGTCAATTTAATCGATTGATCGATCTCTTTTGGCGCTGCAGAAATCGATGCGTATTTTCAGCATTACTCATGGTATATTTTTAAATGTCCTGACGCAGCGCAGTCTGAGCTGTTTTCTTCCTATTTAAGTATTCACATTATGCATACTTTTATAGCTTGTATAACAGTAATGAGCGCGAGGCGCAGAGCATGAGCAAAGGCAGCCAGCCTATAACTAAGTAAATGCCTGAAATATATATTCAGCTTACTTTGCACAATGCCCCGCTTTTATGGCGTAATATTATTTGACGTTGGTCTATGGGTCATCAAAGAGCAAAGTTGCTGCTCTACATGCATTCAACCATTCGACAAATAGCATGGGTGCGTTATACGTATATTTTTTACGGCTTGTCAATTTTACGGGCTGCCGACAGCGACTCGAGTAAAAGTGTTTTTCCGCTTGGCGTTGCCTTCATACATATATATTTATATATATATATATACATTTTTTTTTGCTTGCTGCTTTCTCTGCCCTTCTACCCATTCATTATTTGTGGGTACTTACAGTGCGCACTAGAGCTATAAATGTTTTGCCGAGCGCACAAAAAAAAAGGAAAAAAACTAACGTATTGAATATGTAAAAACAACTATGGCAACAGTCAGGAAGTCAGTTTGGCTGGGAAGGTCAGCCATTGCGGACCTTCATGCATTGCTCGTACGGCACGTTGGGTATACAAAGGTAGCACTAAGTAGAACATCACTTTTTCATTAAGCCAAAGCGACTTGAATGTGAAATGGTAATCCTGATAGACAAACAACTGTCACGTGGGGAGGCGTGGCTTATTGATTTGTGGCCGTGACTGGCATTAAAGAGTAACAACTGTAACATAATGGCAATTTAAGTTGTTTTTTTTTAAGCTAACATTTCTTTGGAAAAATTAATATATATAAAAAATGGGAGTTTGTTGAGCAATGTAATTTATTTAAATAATATATAAACTTTCCCTTGAATGTCTGTAGTAATATTTCAGCATTCACCACTCGACTCTTGACTTTTGGCATTTTATTGTACAATAGTTCAGCTTTGTGCGCGGCATATTTTTATATAAGTCTGTCAGTTGAGTACGACACAGCTTTTATCGTTATCTACATAACAACACACAGCTGCTGCTATTTTGGTATATGTTATATGAGAGAGCTGCATACTTTAGGCAGTTGACAGAAAAATTATTTTTAGAATGGCAGCGAAAACATATAAAATCCAATTTCAAAGCAGAGTAGTATATGAAAATAACTCGTAAGCAGGATGCAGAAGGCTAGCCAAGCCCAGCCAAGGCACTGTTAAAGTAATGCCCTTTCAGCGACATAACGGATAAAGGAAGCTTTGCTTATGGCCGCGTTACAGTTGCAGATGTGCATTCGCAATCGCATTCGTTGAGCACATTTGCATTTACACTAAAAATCCACTTGTGACTTCTGTACAGTTCCCAGCAGCTGGAAGCATCCTTGGCCAGCATCTTAAGTTGTCTGTTGTTGTTGTTGTGGCTTTGTGGCTACGACTGACTGCATCTGGCTTTGAATATCCAATTTGGTTGCCAGCATTAAAAGCAATTCAATATAAACCTATATATATATATATACATATGTATATCTCGTTCGTGTGGAAATGCCATATTATTCTATATTCTATATCAAAGGTGCTGAGCTGTGAGGCAAATCTCTTTCTTATGTGTTTGCAAATTGATTTGCCTAGCCTAAAATAGTTAGCCACATGTTGAATTATTTGATATGCAATAAAAATTGTTTTGACAACTTTTAGTTTAATGAATTTTCTAAAGTCCTAGTCTAACTATTTGAAACTTTTCAGCTTATACATACATAAGCTGCAGGCTTATCATCATAAAAAGCCTAAAAGTTAGTTTATATATTCATTCACATTTTTAAATTAGACTGAAGTCCACACTTTACAATTCAAACAATATCAATTAAGTTGAAATCAAGATATTCAATTTTCCTTGCAACAATTAATATGCAAATCTATGTACTTTTACTTCTGTTATCTAATTAACGATATGAATAATTAAATGGACAGACAATGCAAAATATTTGCATATTTAATTATCCATTTGCATTGCAAGTGGGCAATAAATAAATGATCCATGCATAACATTTGCATTTCAACAAATATTCAACTTTCGAGCGACATTGTTGAGTTTTGTGGCTTCTGTGGCTTATCAAAAATACCGAAAATAAATTAGCATGCTTTCTGGCTATTATATGCAGCGTGCATATTTGAGGACTGAGGACAGCGAGGAGTCAACCGCAAAGCACATTTAAATTGCCAGCCTATCAGTTGACAGGTGCAAGGACACTTTCTGGCTAACCTTGGACTCCAGTTCGAAGCTTTGGAAACCGCAGCCTTGGCTGGCATTGGCCTTTCATATTGACAGGCAATGACAAATTATATCAACCGTTGTGGTTTTTTTTATATCTGAAACACTCTTTTTGCGTCGCACTTAGTCTCGTTTCGATCGGAGGAAATCATATATACCGCAACTTAAGTGCCAAATTAATTATCCTTAGACCCTGGATTGACTTATTGGGTAACATCAGAATATGTTTTGTATTTTTGTTATGTATAAGTAAACAAGATTTAATGTTGCAAAATTATCAATTGCAGAATACTCTGAAAACTTAAAATTATCGAATATGACTCCGTTTTAAAAGTAGTACAGGAAAAGATAATCGGATCATTCCAGCCCTTGCTCAAGGTTTCTTGAGATATCAAAACATATGAAGCACATAATTATTCTGCTATTTCTTCTAGCAGCGGTTTGTTAATAGTTACTTTATTATATACTCTTTATATTATTGTTAAGAGGCTACTAACAACGTCATTGAGAGCTTAGACACACAGAAAAGAACAAAAGTATACTCTGAGGCTCAAATTGCCAGAGATGAAGAGACGGACTTAGTGCAATTAGTTCACCGCAGAGTAGTTTATGCATACACTTTTGGTGCAGAACTCATCATGTTTCATTTCAAATCTGAATAAGCCAGGATCAAAGAACTGTTGAGTACTTGGATTTCGTACTCAAGGTAAAGGACTGCAGTTTGCAACTCCAGTAGCCAGTAGCTGGCGCTGCAACAGTAAGCTTGTGTGTTGCTACAAGTTACTGCTGAAAGGCAGCACATGAGTTGGGGCCCTGGTCGCATCAGTAGTAACAGATGTTGAATGGCTTGTGGCTTTGATGAAGTATGCTTGGACGTGTGCACAGCTGAGCAGAGCAACACGTCTTACTCGTATGCCATAATGGCCTGCTGCAAAAATAGTTTCAAATTACAATTGCAGTGGGATGGCAAAAAGATGTTGAAGCCTCAAGAATGCCAGAAATGTATTACATTTATAAGCTAGATGATATATAATCTAACGTTGGGAAAGGAAAGATCTTTATTTCAGTTTCGACTTCAGTGCCAATGCTTTTCTCCTTATAAGCTCAATAGTATAAATAATTCATTATGAGATCTGAATGACTTGGCTATAGCATCTTTAAGGCAATTCAAGTCGCCCCAAATAAAAAGCAATTTTAATTAAAGAGTACATTGAATTTTTAATGAGACTGGGTGATTTCCAAATTAAATCCTTTTGGTAAAAACTTGTTCGTACTTAGTTGGCAGCTTCTTGGTCCTCTTCCTTGGCCGGTTCGGCTGCCGGCTCGGGCTCAGGTGCAGCGTCTCCCGCCTCCTCTTCATCATCTTTTGGTAGGAGGCCCACATTCTTGCCGCCCAATGCCAGTTGTGCTTCTGGTGAGAATTCGTCCTCCTCCTCTTCCTCTTCGCCATCGCCGCCATCTGCGCCTATTGGCTCTGGCGGCAGCCAGCAGGAGCCCTTGACCAAACGCTGTTCGATCTCGGCGATTTCGTTCTTGTAATACTGATTGAAATCGGGACGATCCCAAATACTCTTGACCCATTGCAGATTGAAGTCCATCTTTGTACAGCAGCAGAACTTGCGTGACTTGTGGCACTTGGGGCACTTGGTTGGCTGGCGAGCAGGATGAGTATACTGTTGCTTCTGCTTCTTCTTGCAGCAATAGGGGCATACATGCTTCGGCTTGCGCTTGGTGCTGCAAGGTACCGGCTCCTTAGCATAGACAAGATGTCCACGTTTCTTCGCACAGAAGCAACAGTTGCAATCGTCACCCTCCGGCTGGCGCTTGCGGGTCTGCATACGGTCGTAGAATTTCTTATAGACGATCTTGATCTTGGCCTCATACGCCATCTGCTCATTGCAAGAGAGGCCGTCAAAACGTGCATAGCTCTCGGCCGTCTTACGTGCCGCATGCACCCATACGCACTCATCATTGTAGCTGGGCCTGCCCTGATCATCGTAGGTCAGCTCCTGTTTGGGCTCGTAGTAAAAGGCCTTGAAACCGCGTTTAATGATGTTGTATGCAAGGTGAGCCTCCACCTTGTTCATCAGTGACTTTTTGCCCAGCTCGTGGAAGATGTCCTCTTTGCGTAGCCGTTTTTTGGGTACTGTGTCAATGCAGTAACACACCTGATCGTAGTGCAGAAAGGCGTATGTAATAATGTCAACCGTGGACTTGGCCTTGCATTCGTGCAGGCCGCAAACAATCATTATTTGCGCCAATGAATTGGCTAGGTCGAGCACGTTCTCCAGAAATATCGATGAGGCATTCACCTCGCCCAAACACTTGCATTGTGTGTGCTGATCAATTATACCCAGCGGTGCATGGCGCTGGCACTCCTTGTGCTGGCAATTATTCCGGCACCGGAAATCAGGCATGGCATGATGGGCCTGCATCGAGATGGACTAGCAAAATTTTAGAAATCAATAGAAAAAAAAGTATTTTGGATATTTTTTTTTATTGGATTTTTAAGTTTTTATGTTTCGAGACTGGCCTAACAGGAGTAACACATTTTACTACACATTCTAAACACAAATGCTTTGATGTGCTGATGACAGTTAAAACTCAATTTGCTTTGCGAACTTGACGGAATATACGCAGAGCTCCTATTGTTGGCTGTTAGTAGCATATAACGTAATTGGGGTTTTCTTAGTTTCTTCTATAGATACGAGTGCATAACAGAGAATAAATTCATATATATCGAAATGAGCACCTCTAGTAGATGCTTTGCTCTTCAAAAAGGATATCTTCTAGTCAGCTATTGTAAATAGCTATACTTTAAGTTAAACAAACAAGAAATGTAAATGCTTCTTTTTCTTATATTATATATTTGTTTGGAAAGGATTCTAGAATATTGTATTATATTATATTGCATAAAAATTGTGCCTTCATACACAAATTCAAATAATCAAATTTGAAACAGAACAATAAACGCAAAGACAAAATCCTATGGATGTTTGGTCGATTGGACATTTGGACCACTCTCTCACTCTCCGTCTTTCTCTCTCTCTCTCTATCTGTCTCTTGGATTGATGACCCTCACGTTGAGAGCATTTGTTAATGCTAATGATGCCATTGAGTCAAGCTTTTTTGGTTGGGGCGGAACAAATGGGTATGTCGAGCGGCGAGCGGCCTTTTGCATAATAGATGAAATATTATGAAAAATTCGGGCACAATAGTCATAATCCATGAGTTGTTGTTCCCCGGACAAGTCATATTCTGGTTACTTCACGTAGAATTCATTCGACAAGGGAGTATCAACAAGCAATATAATATCCATATCTGTTAGCACGAGGCAAACAGCACAAATATGAATTTTTTGTGAACAGAGAACTGCAGAGAAAAGCAATATAATCAAATATGCTTCTAAAACAGAAACGCTGACAATTGCCATCGACCCCCCACCGACTCAATCCGAAGGGACACACAAACCAAACAGATGAGCGATAAAGTTGTCATTACTCATGTCGTGTATTTTGTGTATTTAGCCTTCCATAAGCCGTAGCTGAGGATGACCCTGACTATGGCCTAGGACGCATTAAAGGACAACAAAGCCACATGAAAATATAAAAAATTTATTACGTTAAATTTCATGGTAACATCAAATAAGTTAGGCAAATATATGTGTGCCTCTTAAGATATTTAAAAATGTATCTGAAGAGATCTTTGCTGTGTTCACCTCCTATGTCTATGACTGTGTATATCTGTTTAGGTATATAGAGACTAATATCATATAGATATATGCTCATTCAGTTGTTAAGTTTATACCAATAGCCAAATAATGATGCAGACATAACCAGTAGATAGTATGCCCTACTTAGACAGAACGAGAGAAAAGGCCTAGTTATTATATGACACGCATTGAAAAGCAAATGTTATAAAGCTTCCATTAAGCTCATCAATTAAACGATTTACCTTAAGCCTTGTTGGCATTCTAAATCCAATATGAATTTAAATAAAGCGTATAAATGTCAAAAACAAATACCAGCCTGTGTCAAAATTTATTCATTTATATTCATCTTGGCCACAAAACTGTGCACACTCACCTAATGTATGCAAATCTGCGCTGACTTATAGAACAGCCCACCTACACGCACACGCACACACACACACTCACACCCACATGTAAACCACCAGCAATAATAACAACAATAACGGGATTCGAAGTAAGAAGTAATGCTAAGAGGCCAACAAAAACTTTTTCGATTTCGTGGGTAAATTATTCGGCTGCGTAGGTATTATAAACAACATTTGACAGAAATTATAAGAAGTTTACCTAAAGTTTTCAAGTACAAAAAGACGCAGCAAGCTTAAATTTGCAGCTCATAGGCGGTAGGACAGTAGCAATAAATTATGCAAAATAATGCTAATGAGACTGAGTCAAATGCCAAAGCATATGGAAAGTGTAAGGACAACTTCCACACCTGTCGCTGTGTGAATCAAATCATTGTGTGCGCTGATGTACATCGCTGCTCAGTGACAAACATTTCTATATAGATACAGAACTGAACTGAGCGCAATTTACGCACACGGGGCGTATGCGTAATGAGCTCAAATGTATGCGCAATTTATGAATAATTGAGAGCGGAAAGGCAGCAGGAGCAGCAGCAGCAGCAGCAGCAGCAACAGCAGCAGCAGCTGGCAAGCTGCGAACTCCATAGAGAAGACCTTTAACAAGCCGCTCTCAACTGGCATTTGACAATTTTACCTAATGTGCCGGGTAAATTTGCATACGATACGCACCGACGAGTCGCGGCACATGCTGCTCATCATCATTATTTAAAATAAACATTAAGCTACGCTTTACAGCCATTTATCACATTCGCAGATTTATGTGCTGCCGTTGGCTGTTTGCATTTTGTAAAGCTGTTTGATTTCAACCAACGGCACGCAACTTCACGCCAATACCCTATATATAAACTCTAGCGTATTTGACTAAGGATTAAAATACAATCGAGTATGTTAATCGAACTCATCAACGATAGACAATTTTCTGGAAGTAAAAAGAAACAGAGCAGCATTACCTAAAAGAACCGTGACAAGCATATTCTTTACTAGGTAAATAAGTTAAAGCTTATATTCAATTGATTGAATTGACAAAATAAATATAGAAACATTCAAAGCCTGGCGCACAGAGTACAATATTGAGGGTATTTATCATTTCATGTGTATACAAGATATTCAAAAAAACAGCCATGTTCCATGGATCTATCAGTGTTGTTACGTTATTTCAATCACAGACGCTCACAAAAATGTTTCTTTTACTTATTTTTAATGGCAATCACTGAGCCTTTTTACTGATATTTGTGGTCTGTGCACATGCGTTTTATGTTTTTATGTAATAGATGTGGAGGTTTTAAGTAATCGTTGAATAGTAATAGCTCAGTAAAAGCTGTTCATTAATAAAAAGATATTCATTTTAATTTTAAAGATATGCATATTTATGCATTTATCATATATCAAGTAATAATATATCAATTAATACTTCATATTAGATTATAAACTAATATTAACCACTATGCAAATTCGCCCTCTTATCGATTACTCTTGGTGCAATGAAATAGCCAATCGGCGCAAATAATATGAAATCAGTTTCTAAATTTATCATTTACCTTTTCAAAATTGGTTTGGTTTCTTAATATGAAATTGCACAAGTCTAGCACCTGTGTTGCACAATACAATTCACACACACCTGGCGCTCATACTACTGCTACCATGGCGCCCACGTTCATTCCACACGATTGACTTTTATTGTTGGCGAAAGCCAATACACCCGCAATGAATGCAAAACTTTAGCCCCGACAACAGTCAGCTACAGTTGGCCATTTTGTCTGTGGAAGATTTATGTGCAATTGCTGAAGTTTTATGTGCCTCGCAGTATTGCGCTGGCTCTGCTTTAAGAACGACGACATACATATCTAGTATGCCAGCCAGCTCACTATTCGCGCCGTATTCCCGTTACTTTCCGCACTCTGTCTACTCCCTTTGGTGTATGGGTATTTCATGATTAGTGCAGGCAATGATTTAAGTTTCTACGTGCGGGCGGCAATTCTTTTATGACTTTTGCTATGGCAACACGTCGCCGACAGCTTATGCGGTTTTATGCCAAGGGATAAAATGGAATTTACCCGGATCTGTAACGCACTTGGCTTCGTGTGCTCATGCAGCTAAGGTTAAAGCGTTATACTTTTTTACTTTTATTAGATTTTGTTGCACTCATGCCGGATATTCCACCTACACACTGGCTGCATATTTGCATAACCGTTCTCGCTAGCTAGGAAGCAACAGAGTAGCAGGGCTCTTCTGTGCTCATAATCCATGGAGTGTGCTCATGCATATACATATATGTACAAGGTTTCAAATTATTAAAGGTAAAACCAAAAGCTTTGCATAAGTTGTGTTTCACTTGGTAAAGTCTGATACCTTATTTAGCCCTCAGCTAACATTTACAGTGAAATGACTTTTAAAACTTACGCGAACAAATCTGACTTTTATTGATTTTTAATTAGGTCTAGTCTGTTTCCATGGTTCTATGGGCTGTTTAAGCCCAGCAGGAACCAACGGGCTTTAATGTCAAATCAATACAACTTTGTTGGCTAACCTTAATAATCCTCAATGACAAATGGCGATACATTGACATTGGCAATTGTGGAGCTGCGGGCACCGCGGCCAATCGAGTCGTGACAACCTTTGACCTATCAAGACATTGACGGCAGCTTATTCTAGTTGAGCCCCCATTGGCAATCAAAAGAACCATTACAATGCCATCAACTAGGCCAATTAAATGCATGCAAAAACGCATATTTAACCAGAGTCTAATCTAATTCAATCACATCAACGTCCAGGTCAGATTCAATTTATGTAATGGAAAACCAACTGCTTGACAGATGAGCCAATACCATAAATGAAGCGATTCGGTAACTGTCTGCTAAATGTTAACTAATCGAAATATTAAGCGCGAAATTTCGATCCATTCGGCACAAGAAGAAGAATGATGTGCAAAATAGCTAATACTTAGTGCGATTGATATGATAAATACACGAGTCGAAAATCTGCTGGCAGTCTTTGCGTGGCATGTGGCACGTGGCACGCAACTCACTTCATTGCCTTCGGTCATGTTCTGCGTTTACGTTTTCAATGTGGGCGTTTCATTTGTCGATAATGTGGGCGTGTCTGCATAGCCTGTAACGCTGTTGGACAGCCCTTTGCAATTGATTGATCGATTTGCTTAAGGCCAAATGAATTCATCATAAATAATTGAACGTGTCCCCAGTAGCAATATATTATGAGAGCAAAGCCCAAAACCTGGCCAGTCCAGCAGTTGTGCGTAAGTGATTGAATATAATGGAACAAATATTTGATTAAAAGCAACAGCATTGAGTACATATGGGACAGATTATTGTCTGGTCTTAAGATCTTTATCAAGGTTATTTGAAATTTCATTTTCATTTCATTTGTCTACTTATCTCAGTTTCTTTAAATTTTATTTGTCTGCAATTTTCTTTTATAAACTCAACTTGAATTTGTTTATTCAAGACTAGAAACAACTATTAGTTTTCTGTATTTTGAACTGAAAATAAATTGTTAAAAAAAAGCTAAATATAATTGAGCATATATTTTGCACAAAGAACTGAAAATTATTTAAAGTGAAGAGCGATTTGCTTTAAGTGGGGAGCTCAAGACTTTCCCAACTCAATACAAAAACTAATTATAATAAGTCCTATGCTAAGTCGGAAATAAAAAAACCAAGTTAGTAGGCTTGTAAAAGACTCTCTATCAGACTCAACACACGTCATATTTTAAGCCTTTTTTAAACTCGTATTCAAAGGCTTCACAAATGCTTATATAGCCCAGCAGTATATGAATTATTTATTATATATTCTCATATGCAATACGTAATGTTAAAGCCACCTTTGAAGCCCAAACACCTTTTGTATCCTCTCCTTTTTTTCCTCTGTCGATTTGGTGTTTGGTATTCGCACACAGCTGGTGCTTAGCTTTGGGCTGCCACATGCAAACAACATTGCTGAGCTTTAATCCAGTATCTCAGTTGGTGTTGGTTTGGGCAAATTGGAGTCGTTATCAGCACCCAATGCATTCGCACGCGCACACACGATTTAAAATAAATAATTTATCAACTGGTGTTTGTTCTATTGCCCAGCTCCACCTGTGCCACCTGTTCGCAGCGACCGGTTGTTGCTTGTTTATGCTTGGCTTTAATTTACATATTCACATCCGGCCCTTTTTTTCTTGTTGTTGTTGTTGTTCGTTCAGCCTACTGCTGGTACGCGCCTAGTGGCATGTGGCAACAGCCCCAGTATTAGCTTTATCATGAGACTGGGAAAATTGCGACGCGTTAAGCTGCCAAAGCGAATGTGCTGAGTTTTATCGTTATGTGTCTGTGTCTCTGCAGCTGGGAATGGGATTCGACTGTTGGGCTTATGATTCGGATGTGCAAAAAAAAAAAAAAGAAAAGAAAAAACTTTTTAAAATAACACCCGAGGATTGTTGACTGACTGATGTGAGCAATAACAAATTGGTGGCACGAAGCCTAATTCTTGTTTACCAGCAACTCAACAACAGATGTTATACAAATTGATCAAAAAAGAAGCTATTCGAAACGCACTAGAAATTTTTTAAATTGTATTTTAATTTTGATTCAAGTTTGCTTCTCAATGCAACATACAGGAAACTTTTCCAAATCTAAACATTCATTGGTGTTTATACTTGTCAAATGTCAACCGCAAGCTAGCTTCATTATCAACATCATTATCTGCTATTAAATGTCAAAGAGTCAAATCAGTTCATTATTGTGTTTGAAATGCCAAAGGACAAGCTAAGCTCCTGGCAAATAGCAGACTGACAACCTCACAGGACATTTGTAATTTGGTTATTGGAGCGTGTGATTACGCGCAGCTGTCTGTGAAAAAGTTGAGAAACTTTGCGAGCTTTTAGCCCTAATGTACAGTGCACTGCGAAATGGTAAACTTCAACTGGGTGCTTTGGAAGCTGCTGCTAGAAATAAGTATGGCTCATTGAAAACATGGCGTATACTTGATATTTTATGTCAGTTTCACTTACTGCAGACGCGTACTTTAATCAGTTTAATCATGGCAGATCCATGCTAAAGCACAGTCTGTTGAGTCCTAAAAGTTTCAAGGTGATAGTGACAGCTGCGCTAATCGAAACGAATTTTAGTCTCGTTCATCAATTACAACAATCGCCAGCAACAACAACAACATCAAGGACTTAACTTTCTTTCAATTAAAGGCCTAAACTTAACGAATGCGTCTCAATTTTTTGTGTGTGTGTGTCTGTGTGTGTGTGGGTGCGGAACTATGTTTGCGTTGCTTTTACTTAGTTGGAAAACCAAACATTTTTCATGATTACAGCTCATTAATTTCTGGTCTGCTGTTAATGTCTTGTCATTTGGGACGCTCGGGAATTCATTGTTGTTGATAGAAGCAACAAAGAACGCAATATAATTAGACGCTTTATGCGATCATATCTAAAGAAAACTGCCTGTTAAGCAGACAACGACGACGAACTGATACCCTATTATATGATTAATGTTTTACTTGATTAAGGAGTAACAAAGCAACTATTATAACTATATAATTCTACAACAAAAGAGCAATTTTACGTTTAGCAGCGCAGTCTTTTAATAGAGTGAAGAACAGCTCTGTAAGCTGAAAAGCAGATTTATATTGGAATTTTAGATTTGAGCTGTGACAAACTCATAATTTATTTAGCATATCCTGAAGCCATTGCCAAATGTATTTGATGATTGATTATTTTACTTTTATTTGACATTTTGCATGTGACACATGCTTGATTTGAGCACTTGATTATGAACATATGTCAGCAATTGGATGTTGATTTACATTTTATATGATATATTTTTTTTCATTCTCGGCAGTTTAAATAAGTTCAAGTAATTTATTTATTTTTGGTAAATTTATTTTACATAATATTACATCTTAGAGCTTAATTAAAATTGCTGTTCATATGAAATAATTATACAAACAAGTCAAGTGTAATTGAATATGAATAAAAATATGTATATATATATATATATATATATATATATATATATATATATATATATATATATATATATATATTATTATATATATATATATATATATATATATATATATATATATATATATATATATATATATATATATATATACATTAATTTTTTAAAGCAATCAAGTTTTACTGTCGACTAATGTTATAGAAATTCAAAGTCCAGCCAGCTTAGGTTTCGCCTCCTGTCTTACATTTTAATTGTCGCCACTTAAGCGATATTAAGACATTATGATGGCGCTGAAAGGAAAGGACATTAGCAACACAGCGACCAGCTTTAATGTTTTTCTGGGATTGGGACTGGGCGTGCGCGGAGGCGTGACTGTGCTGTGTCTTCGCATGGCAGTCAGTTTCATTCTAAAAGCACCCCAAGCATTTATTATTATCATTTTTGCACGTCTTTGGTCGTGGCGTGGCCACGTCGTGGTCTCGCTTAATTGTCATATTTTGCACGACAGCAGCTCAAGTGGTAATTATTTAAGAGTTTTTTCTTCCGTTCCTTTTATACGGCTGCAACGTACCCGCCGTCAAGAGCAAGGTCACTTTGCAAGTGACGCAAGTGAATGCAGCCGCTGGCAATTAAGTTGGCCCACAAATGTGTCACTTGGACAAGGACCTTGATGAGTTGTCGGGTCGACCATAGAAAAGCTTTGACATTTGCATACAAATACCAGGCCAAGCTACACTTTCAATGGAATAATTTTCTTCAGCTGTAATTCAAGTCGGTCAAGGTGTGACGCACCGAAAGAGAAAGTAAACAGCGTGAAGGCTGACATATGTCTTATTGCTTTCTAATGCGACTTTAAGCAATTAATTGTTGACAATCAGCGTTTACGCACATCGCAGCTGTTAACAAGTCAATAAAATCAAACAACAATAAAATGAGCCATCAATACGACTCGAGTTCATTTATCACTTCCAGCTCGAAACATTTATTAGCTCAGTATAAACGAGTATATTAATGCTCTCCTGCAGCAACTTAAGATCTGACTTTGGCCCGCCATTAAGTCGCTTAGTTCTCAGCAAATATACAAAAGTGTATACAAGGATATTAATTTACTGTTCTTTTTATTTATTTTGTTACAAATGACAAACCAACAAAACGACAAGCAACATGATATTGAAGTAAAAGCAGGAAACGGAAATTCCACCAATTTGACGACTTCCTTATGCTTTTCTCCTATGGATATGGACATGGACACGGACACGAATACTCTCATCGACACGCTTACTCTAACTCCCCAGCTTGATGTATTAGGTGTCCTTACACTTTGAGTCCTACACGGCACTCGTCTGTGGGGTATACTTAATTATGTGTGGCACGCTGTTGCATGCATAAGTGGGTGAAAAGTTGTTGTCACACAGCACATTGCATTGACAACATGCCATGCCATGCCATGCAAAGCCATGTCAATTTAAAGCAATCTATTAACACTTTTATAATATAATAAAAGTTTTAAACTTTGAGGCGTGCCTGCAATAGTTTACCTTTGCTTTGCCTTCTATAGTTTTCAATTCATATGAGAGCTTGTAGCTTACAAATATTCTTTTTAGTTAGTATTTCTCTGATTTAAAAGAACTTGAATATAAATATATCGTAAGTTTATAAAAGTTGTTATTGATCTGAATCTATATTTAATCGTTTCTTATATCTTTCTGTTCTTGTAGCAACTATTCTACGAGCACATACTGTAAAGACATACAAATGTTTTTTTGAAAATAAAGAAGGTATCTAGAGGGTAAAGCTAGATGTATGCTCGAGTAGAATCTACATACCAATTTTATTAAAAGCAACTCTCTCACCTTAGATATACTTAAATCATTTAAGTTTAATATCAATTTTAATCACAATCAAGATCAAGATCAAGCTCAATTAAATTTTTTTGTTGGACATTTAAACAGACCCACGAATCCTGATAAACAAAATACATAAAGGCTTGCTTTATGGGAACAGCCAGTTAAATACGCATATTAAAAAGCATTATTTATATATTAAATTCCTATTTTCATTTAATGTTTCATCATTCGATCGATTTGGTGAATAGCTGTTCCAGATAGCTGCAGCAACTCTTATTCAATCACATAAGTTTAATTGAATATAGAATCAGATATTTTCCTCAATTCTATAGCGTAAAATTGACGAACAAACAGACATTAAAGTGTCATATCATGTTATAGTTTTGTTTGCTGCAATTTGTTTCGCAGACAAACGCAACTCGATTTAGTTTTTGCGTTTTTCGCTTTTATTTCGCCCACCAAATTGTTTTTATTTTCGACTAATGGGAACTTTGACTGCACAAATAGTAAACACAAACACACTAGCACACACACAAAAACACACATATATATATATATGTAGACTAAATATTATCATAGCGTGTAGGTTGTTGTTAGCATATGATTGCGATGCCTTTCGCCAACCAACAGAACTGAAACAAGAGAATGACAATGTGAATTGTGAATGGAGCTGGCAGTTTGGATGATTGCAGCCAGTGCCAGACATTTTGCGAATAGTTTCAGAAGGCGGGACGAGCAGGCAGATGCACAGAGTGAAGCCAGACTGTCGGGTGTTTACTCGCTTTCGCTTATTTTCCTTTAATGACATTGTTTTGTCTGTTGCGTGCTGAACAGGCAAATGGCAACAGCAGCTAAAAACCAAAAAAACCAACAGCAGGCGAAATGTGGCTACAAATTTGTGGTCGAGTGGCAGTGGCAAGTGGCACAAACTATTTTTGGGGAATTCAGTCAACCGAGTTTGCTTGACATTGCGGTTGTTTGTTCGCACCATGAACCAAAAGTGAACAACTGGATTTATTTCATTAAAAATTATTTTTTTTTTCAGCGTTATTTTCTTTATTGCAGCTGAATTGAGCAGAAACCACTTGAACTAAAGTTGCCAGTGCAATTCAGAATATGCTTTGGAAGCTAAGTGCATGTTGATAATATCTGTAAAAGAGCTTTATGCCACCAAAAGGTTAAAGCTGCTTGCGAAAGTTGCTCTTGCACCTTAACGAAGGGCGCATTTCCGGTCCATTTCCTGTCGGCAAATTGCCTGCGATAGAGCCAAATGCCAGCAAAATATGCCTAAAAGGCCAATAGCTGCAATTACCTGAGCTAAATAATAATTGGCACATTTCTTTCATGCATGGCTGAAAGCAAAATACTTCATCTTGAATCATTTTTCAAGCCAAGTTTACATGATTTTCCTTAAGTCAACATTAGTTAGATAGCTGTGAGGCTTAACATAATTTCCTTTTCCATTTTGTTATGTGCAATTTGCTGTGCTTCCTTCTCAGCAAATTGCATTAGTTGTGCACACTTCCCACTTAACCATTAGAAAACCTTTTTCATGTTCATATATTCGCAGCTTTTCACACAAACACACACACACACACACACACACACACGCACACACACACACAGGAAAAATGTGTGTGCCAAGAATTTTAAGTGGCAATCGCAATGCATTATTTCCGTTGGAGCATTGCACTTTTAAAGCAACTAAAAAAGCGAGAAATATATAGCGAAATTTTCCAGTAACTTTTCTACCCGCGTATAAATACCAAAGTAAAATCTGACTTTAAAAAATCTTGGCACTGGATGGGGTTTTTGAAAGATAGATAATAAAAGACTAAATAAAAGTTAAAACAAACATTTGTCAATGTCAGCCTACGCCTAGCGAATAAATTTATTCTTCAACTTGTAGACATTCCATTCCCATTCATATTTATATGGGCTATAATACATAAACTTGGCGAAACACGTAGTCAATTTTTTTACTTTTTGCTTTTTTTTGCAAAGTTTTATTTTCTAATTTGAATCATCGATCAAAAACGAATAAAATCAGAAGCTTATCTTAAGAGAACCTAGTTATCTCTTTGACTTCAAATATAATTCTGTAATATATGTATTTATATATATATATATGCCTATATTTTTAAAAGAGAAAACATTAAGCTGCGATTAAACATTTCTCAATGTAAAACACTAAACATCTTTCACCGGGAAAACCAATTTATCTATCTACCCTTGCCTCAGCCAGCATAAACTAATTCAACCATATAGCTCAAGAAATAATTAACATTTACCTATTACATTTAATCAGTTATCAATGCATTGTCTACACAATTTTCGAAATGAATTGTTATTTAATTATTGAATTAACTAGCACCTGCTACGCACATCAGGAAACCTTCATTGGATTGATCTGAGAATATCAATTCATTTAAGTAGTATAATTAAATTCATTCGAAATGTGTTGATTAAATCCCAATTAGTAATAGTTGGATACATCTATAAATATTATGTCCCTCCACATGTGCATTAAAACTAATTGAATACGATAACATTTGTGTGTCAAGGACGTGGAAGGTGGCGTATACACAATATAAATTTACTCTGGGCCGTCCTTAAAAAATATTTACTTAGGCAAAATGTAAAATGAAGTCAATTAACTATATGAAATTCAGAGCGTTGGATTTGGCTTGGGGAATAGAGTCAATGTTTAAATGTGAAAAAAAAAACAGAGACATGAATACATAGTTCTATTATATAATGTTATTTTGTTTTTGACAGAGACAAGTAGAATGGAATATTATTTAATGTACTGTGAAATGAATAGATCTATGCACCTATCCTTTGCTTCCTATGCAAAGCCAAACTCAATTTGAGAGAGAGAGTGAGTCATAAGCAGCAGGCGAAGTTGTTTCATATAAGCTATCTCTAGCCTAGGCCACCTTCCACATTTTCAGTTTGTGTTAGTCGCACACTCCGTTTTGCCATCGCCAATTGATTTACTTAGTTGTCTTGTCTAGGATGCATGTCCCGGGGTGCTGTAATAAATTACGTCAGCATTGTCGTCTCGAACGTGGCACTGCATACAAATGTGCTAATTTATAAGCAAAACAATTAGTTATATGCAATCAAACTGGTTGAGCAAAGGCAGCGCAGCACCAAAGCAAACACAATACACACATGCGAGCTGCTCTGGCAGAGAGGATAGTAATTTTCATTAGTGTGCTTCTGCTGTGGGTGTGTGTAATTATTTTGTATATATTGCGTATACGTCATGTGGTGCGATCGCATTGTTTGTCTCTACTAGAATATGGTTCTAACTGCACGAAGATAAATAATGGGTTTGTCTCCCTCTAAATTCGTTGAGTCATGTTTGTTTTTGTACAAGTTTGTTTATTATTTTAAGTAAATTTAACATCTCTGTTTTTGGCTATATATATATATATATATATATATATTATTCAACTGACGTTTCCAGTTAGTCTACTTAATATTCCACTAAATGTAATATATTTTTATGGTCGTTAGTTGTTTTGTTGCTGTTGAGTACATGAAGTGAAATTCAATGTCAAGGCAGGCTTTTCTCTCTGTTATGTACCATGAAATGAGCTTTTATCATTGTATGCTCTGAACACATATGATAATAGTGGTCGACGGGACACAGCGGACACACCTAGGCAATTGCGTGTGTCGGGTTAACTGCAATTGACAGCCCGTAGCAGGAACAAATGTGTATGACACATATTGCGTATTTTCCTCGTGCGTCAACACATTTCGCTGCCAGCTGACCCCTAGCTTCTGAGAAGGGATGTCATCAGCACAGGGGCATGTTTCTGATGAGACAGCTTCCTGTTTTCTTTTCGCCTTTCAGCCATTTTGAGTGCTTAGCACAAAATGCTGTTCTTGTTTTAATGTCGTCTACTGTTGGAGCTGCTGTTGTTGGGCGTATGCGTGCAGTAGGCTTAATATTTGTGATATCGTGACACAGCCGACAGGCGAGCACAGGTGCGTGTCAGATATATTCATAGCCGGCGACATTTATGCAACATTCATTAAGTGTGTCACACACTACACTCACACAGTCCACATCACTGAGGCCAGCTCCACACCCAGTCCTATCGTCATTTAAATTGCGCTCAGCTCTTTAGTCATAGAGCCTGGTGTGCCTTGCGAAAATTAACACATGCCCTGGCTAACCGGAGACGATTTAGTAAGACTTAGGAGCTCTTGTCGAGTGTGTGTTTACTCAGTGACAACCACCAGAAATGTATATGTGGCGGCCGTAGACGAAAAGCCCACAACAACCCACAGCTGCAGCATTTCTAAAGCGTACCATGTTTATGTTGCCTACTTTTGTGTGCACTCGTTGTCAATTAAAAGAACTGCAAACTTTGAGGACTCTTAAATAAACACAGCATGTGAAAAGTAATAGAAAAACAACTAAATAAACTTTGTTATGCTGTTTTTGTCGCTCACACAATTAAGAGCTATTGAACGATTTCCACAGATGATTTAAACTTGCGCTAAAGAGTACTGAAAGCACTGATGTGTGGATAATATATTGCTTTTCTACAGTCTGTCTTAGCTATTGAGTAAGTGGGAAAATAAGTTTCTGTACATAAATTGGGTACATAAAAGAACTCGTTTAAGCCAAACCAATTTGCTTAGATGAATTCTACTTCTACTCTCTGGTCATTTCTATCTATTTAAACTCATCTCTTATTTTCAAGATGAATGAGCTCTTAATTAAAATATTTATTGAAAATATAAATTAAAAAATATATATTCAGAAAACAGAATGAGGTACTTCAAGAACTTTATCACTTTTGGCTTAAAAAGAAACAAAATTCTTAAAGCTTAGCGAAAACAGAAAGCAAAGCCGCTTTAATATGTTGCTCAGCCAGCCGATTCATAGTGCTTAATCTAGCCGACTAAGTCTATAATTTCATGCTCGTCAAGGTTTCAGCAGCGTGAATATCACACATACGCCACGTTGCACGCGCCAGACTACTTAATTTAGTTGCGCTGTCATTGTGCGTAAATTTCCAAAAATACGAGAATAAAAAAACACTTTGTAAGCCAGCCGCGGGCAATTCATTACTATTTGATGTTAGAAAAATTGGAATTTATGTGCCCAGCAGGGCTAGGATAATTGACAAGCCGCAGCGCAAGAAGCAGAGTACCGGGTGCAGGGTGCACGGCGCAGGGGGGCAGACCCATAATTCATTCAACTCAACTCCCTAGCTGGCTCAAGTAAGCAACTTTTGGCTGTGTGCGTCACAAAACACACGCCAAGTCAGAGATATTTGGTTTATTGTGCGGACAGTGTATGGTAAAATCGCAGCCAAATTGTGCACAGCCACTGGCCGGCACCAAAGGTCAAAAGGTGCTGGCCAAATTGACCAAAGGGTTTGCCACAATAAACTTCCAGCCACTGTCAAGCTGTCAAATCCTTTTATGCTGTCACTTCAAGTCAACCTAATGTCATTTCTCTGAAACATATTTGTACACTGTTGCACTCACTATTTAACAGACTTCAGAATTTTCCTTTTCTTTTTCTACTCTTTACGTTATCGTTCTTGTCTGGTAGCCCTTATGGCGTTTTTATGAAATACTTTGTGTCTATCATACATCGATATCGCTTACCTAATTGAGCTTCATTTAATGAAATTATGCTCATGAAAATATTATTTCAACAACTGTTCTAATAATGAAAATGATGATAAGGTGTAAATGAAATAGACATAATCATGAATAGAATCATTTGTTATCAATAATTGGCTTACAACATTGGAAGAAAATATATGGATATATTTGTAGCCATTATTATCTATGTATATTAAGGTCAGTAGATTCAGTATACTAACTAAAGCAGAATACCATAAAAAAGTCATTAATACCAAGTAGATAGTTTTTAAAACCTATTACAAATTAAATAAAAATAATTATAGATAAGCTGAGCTTTCACTGATGTGCCATGCTTGTGGCAATATAAGCGTATGTGAATTAATTTTGCTAATTTAATCCTTATTAAAAACGTGTGAATAAAATTGTAATTAAATACCCATATTAAATATGTTATGCTATTTAAATTAAACTACACGAACATATGGCGAAGACTTGCTGATACCCTGCAAAAAGACAACTCAAAGCTGCAGTTAAGTGAAATTTCATTTACTTTAATAATTATAGAAGAAATTTGGCTATATTTGAAGATAGGTTTGAAGACATAGATGAACAGGCAGACAGACATAATGCGATTATTCCAATGAAGTCTTAAAAGCGTCAAGCACTCAACCAATAAGGCTCCTTCAAAAAGGGTACAATCGGTTTGTTTTTGTTTAAGGCCGCAAATGGAATTTAAATTTGGATTTAATATGCAGCAAAAATAAAATAAATATAAAAAAAACCCATTAGCTGACAATCAGCAAAATTAATTAATTTCCATTTTTAAAATGTTATTTGTTATTTTTTTATCAGCACTAATTTGCAGTGCTCATAAAATCGCGTTAAATGAACATTAGGTGCTGCTGCGTAGGCTGGCGCCATTCTGAATTGCGTCAGGGGAGAAAGAAATCAAAATGAAACCCAAACAAGGCGCGAGTTAATTGAATTTATTGTTGTTCTGCTGTTATTTTGCTGTTTTTCTTGTTATTGTTGTTTTTGTTTTTACTCTGCTTTCAGGGCCAATATGCTGCGCCATTTGTTAACATGCGCCGCACACGCCGCTCAGAATTTGGTATTTTAATTTGCGCTTGTTTTTATTTTGTTTTCTTTTGTTGTTGCTAAATTTTTTTGTTGGGCTCCTTCCTTTTGTGTTATGAGTGAAAATTTTCAGTAGATCTTGTTTTTTTTTTAGCGCCATAAATTGGTTTTCCTTTTAGCAGGCACGCGGCGGACTAGTCGTATGTTAGGGCTTGGCATAAAGCTTGCCATGGCTTTTCACTTCCAGCGCCATTTCGCCATTTTGTTAACAGTTTGTTTGTTTGTGTGTGCGTGTGTGTGTGTGTGTGTGTGTGTGTGTGTGTGAGTTTGTGAGTGCGTGTTTATGTAGCTGACGTCTGGCTGAGCTAAGTCGTTGTTTTTTTTCCATTTGTCTGCATTTACTGCGCGGCCGCGCACCAAAAGAGGTTTACTTTTCGACATTTGGCTGCCGTGGCTCTCTGCATTTGCTTTACGATTATTTGCGGTTTGCTTTTTTGAAAAGCTTCTTTATTGGGCTTTGAATTACCTGTGGCCATAACAACGCACTCTTTGTGCCCAAATTAATCTAATTCAATTTCGCAAAAAGAAGAAGAAGAAGAAGAAAAGTTGAACAACTTTAGCAAAATGCTCTAAGCTAAACTTTTTGTTTGTTGCTTCAAACTTTTGTATCTGCCTGACACTTGACAATTTTCCATTTACATTTTCAGCTCAACACAGTATCACAATATTTGTATTCTACATATATATATATATATATATATATATATATATATATGGTAGTATATATATACAGATATATAGCTAAGAACGAATAAAAAATCAGTTTTTTACTTTGTTAATTTTCGCTCTTTCAGCTCGCGCCATTTTATAAACTTTTCTGTTCTTCTGTTTACCTTTTTGTTCTTCCAAAGAAGTTTTTTTTATTTACTCTTCAACACTTTTAAATTGCTTTTGCAATTCAAATTGTTATAGACTGTAGCATTGCAGGTAGAGGCTACAAATGGAAGCTGTAAAAGAAGCGTAATTACCATACATATAAGAGATATTTTTTTTTAATTGAATTTATTTATTTAGAATATTTTTATAAATTGATTGATTTATTTAGTTTATATGGATTACTATATATAAAAAATTTTATTTATATGTAGTTTCTGTATAAATAAATATATATACTTTACCGAATAAAAAATAAATACATTAAAAAAACGAATTCGCTTATGCAGCTTAATGACGATTACAATGCAAGCGTACTTTATGCACATCATTTTATTTTCACGTGTATAAACTGTGAAATGTGATATGTGCGATCACGTTATCGATTTATAATAAATATGAAAACACATATGCAAATATGTTTCTATAGAGCAATCAGAAAGACTTGCGCGTGCTCAGAGTGAACAATTTTTGTATGGAAAATAATTTAATATGAATTTCACTATAGCCAAATGTTCTAATGTGTATATTTTCAAAACCTAGCAGAAACTTAAAGCAGTGTCATAGCTTAACAAACGAAACAATTTCGAGAAGGTTGGCTTAAAAGTATTATAGCCAAGTTAAAGTCATTACCCTGTAAATATAAATTTTTATGTATTAAATATTACAATTTGATATGTTTTTCATTGTGCTTTTCCCTCTGGCTCTTTCTTGCAGATGCCTGCCATCCTTACGAACCTTTCAAGTGCCCCGGCGATGGTAATTGCATTTCCATACAATATTTATGCGATGGTGCACCCGACTGCTCTGATGGCTACGATGAGGATATGCGCCTTTGCACTGCGGGTAAGTCTCAGAGATATAGAATCGAAATTACTTTTGGCTTTCAGTTGAAGCTGCTTGCAACGACCAGTTGGCTAGCAGTTGGCCAGCAGTTGGCTTTAATTGTATGCAAACTGTTGGCCATCTGGTGGACCATAAATAATTTGCTTAGTCCCATTGATGTTCCAGCTGAATCAATGCCAGCAAATTGTGCAATTTTGATTTGTGGCTGCCAGCAACAAGCTGCAATTAAGTTTTCTGAGGAGCGCATCCGAAGGCTTCTTCACTCATGGCTGCCCAGGCGGCTCCCAGCAGGCATTCGACAGAAACTGTCAAATTGTTCTCTCGAGAAGCCAGCAGGAAATTTAAGGCCGTATTTCAATTAGGCTGTCTGGTTTTGCTTGCATGTGTGTGTGTGTGTGTGTACGCCTCATGTCAAGGGCATCTGGGCATGCTTCAAAGGCTCAAGTAATATACAGCACATATAGCCGCAAAACGCACTCGACTCTACTGGTCTTTGGCAACTGGCAACTAGTTGAAACTTCCAACACGTTATTCCAATTTTCAAGATTTGCTCGCTTGAATCTAATCAAATTAGCCACAGAGTTGCAAACTTGAGCAGCAAATCAAAAAGTTTTCATTCACCTGTCCATTTTTACGGTCCGAGAAGCTGGAAAAAATTTGTAAGAATTTCATGTTCATGGCATGCCACAAAACTTCAATCAAATCTGAAAGTTCGGAATACAAAATTGCATAAAAGTTGAGAATACTGCAGAAACTATTGCATTTCGCATGTCTTGATAGTGGATATACATATAGTATTTCTGAATCCATTTTATGTTTTCCTCTTCAAACAGATATGGATATTCAGGGTAATTTTATTTAGTTTATGTGCGAGTAAATGCCAGCAGAAGACATGCTGAATAACGTTAAGTTATCATAATATATTCTTAGCTCAAGAACCAATTTGCACTCGCCCTACCTGTCTATCTATGTGTCTATCCATGTGTCTATTAGAAGTTATAGACATGAGCTTGGCTACTCCTGGATAGGCAACTTTGCCATAAAATCAAATTCGATTACACACAAATCCATGAAGCTTGAGCTTGACCAAATTGATATTAAAATTCTCGTTAAGGTTACATAAATTTATACAAATACCCACAGCATCGAAATATTGAAAGTTATGCTTAGGCTTAGATAAAAATGTTCATATTCAGCAGCTGGCCAGGAACTCTTCTTCCGACTACAGTTGTCTATACAATTTGAATAATATTAATGTAATACTTTTATTTATACATATATCTAATAAATAATACAGCAAGCGTAGTGAAATGTTTCAAATGAAAATACGACGTACATTGAGTAGGAAACTGTTTATATTTGAGTTGGAAACTCTAAGCATACTGACCCACTTAAAGCATAAATGAAGTCAATCAATCTACTTGAAGCATCAATTTAGACAATATTTCCTTTTTGAATGACAGTTGATTTATTCGGTAGGGTAGGGCCAAATAATGGCGTACAATCAGCAAAATAATTAAACAAATTGCACGATAATTAAGACAAAATTAATTAACTTCGGCATTGTAGCTGGCGATGCAAATCTTGTAATAAATATTGGGCAGCGCTCGGCAATTTATTGTTGCTGGGTCATAAAGATATTTCTTGGCACATAAACTAGCTGAAAAGACAGAGATATGTACTTGTAGTTTATTTTTGGCGTTACGCACTGATGGTGAGCAAACAATGGGAAATTCATTTTTGGGAAAGACAACAAACCAACGGCAATGGCAACGGCAACGGGCGAAACTTTAAGCAAACAGAAAATTGCTGCCACTAATTGCCCCAATTCACTTGACTAAAGCCTGAAAGTTGGCAGCATTCGGGGCAGACGCCTACACGAGCGGCCTTCGACCCCACTAGACTCTGTTGACAGGACACGCAGGGGCCGCAGGGCATAGCCGAGCGCACCGAGGCATTCATTTTACGTGCACACCATTGTTGTACTATAACAAAACCAAAATGAGCAGACCCCAAAGAAAAAAAAATAACTATTTTCGACAATGAAATCATTTAGGAAGTGTCGGTCTCGGTCTTGGTCTCGGTTTGGGTTTGGGTTTGGGTCTAGTTATAGCGCCTGGCTCAAATGTCTTTGATAAATTATGCGCCACACTCTATCTAGCTGCCCTAAGCCCGCTGTTGAATGTGGGGCCAAATGCCAGACAAAATTCGTTCCTCCACGAATTTAGCATGGCAACGAAGCTGTTGCCACATTAAACTTGTTGCAAGGTTTCCATTTCAGCCAATTTTTTCTAAATTGAGCAAGAGCATTAAGTTCCATAGAAACTAGATATTCATCAGGTGGGGCCAAGACAAGGGAATACGTTTTTAATAAACATTAATTAGCACGTGGCTACAGCTCCTGGTGGTTTCTAGAGCTTAACAAGTGACTGCTGGGTCAGAAATCAGAGCCAATTCAATTCACCTTACGGCTTCGAAATTATAAAGAGAAGAGAATGTTGAGCGAGCTTTAATATAATAGTACATAAATAAAAAAATAATTTAAATATATATATATATTTTTCATGTAAAAATAATACAAAGTTCGTTTACCAATAGCTGGGAGTGGAATAAAAAAGAAATAAAAAACAAATATTAAATGCGCTGCACTCGAATACCCATGGGAAATTAACATATATTTGCATACATTTTATCAACAGCCAAAAAGTTAACTTTGGAGCTGAACAAAGTGTTGCCACTGCTACAGGGCCGGCGACCAAAGAGCCTGCAAATGCTAGGTAGCCTTATCTAAACTGCTGATACACATCGCTTGAATATGTAACAAGTTAAAGGCAAACAGGCGACACACACACACACACACACACACAGACACCCAAACACTATGGTCGGGGCATGTAAAACTGTGCCAGACCCGGGCGATATGTCCTGGCCATACATGCGCTGGAGCCCACATAGATGCCAACAACAAAACAAAACAGCTTGAAAAAAGGGGAGAAAAGTAGAACACTCTATTCGGATATGCGCAGCTAGAACATACCCTAGACTCTGTGCGAAACGTACATCAAAAACTGCCAACTTAAGAATCAGCCTTACAAAATGCAGTTCTTTATGGCCTTTGTCTAGCATACCAGAAATCTATATTTAGAATAAGTTTAGGGTAATACTTATCATCTTCTTATACTTCAAAGGTCTTATTATTTTTTTGAGAAACTGGGAAATATACTGAGAGGGAGGGAGAGAGAGAGAGAGAGTGAGTGTATTTATACCACAGTATTTATAAGAATATCAAAACATTATTATTAATTATATTTAAGTTTCATAATTACATATTTTCTCCAATCTGTTACACACAATCGTATACAAACAAGATACCCTCTTAGCCTCTTTTACCCACTGAGCATATTAACAACTGGGCAAGTGCGCCATTTGCATAACAAATACAGTCAGTAACTGAATCAACCTACACATACACATACACATACACCCACACATACTAGAGATCCATCGAGTACCGTGTCCTTGCAGTCATTAAAAATGCCAACATTCGTCAGCATATGTACATGGGGGACGTTAAACGGGTCTCCAAAGTGCAGCGAGTGGGTTAAAGGTTGAGAAGAATTGTTCAAAAAGTTAAAAAGAAATAAAACTGCGATAAAACGAAATAGTTCGGGCAAAAGGTTTTATTTTCATTCAATATATAAATAGATCAATTTAAAAGAAATTCAATCAAAAGCGTCTTAGCCCAAAAATTAACATTTAAGTGCGTCGTCTCAGTGACCTTAAATATTTAAGGTAGTGTCCTTGTAAATAAATTACAAATCTTGTCATGAATGTGGTTAAATGTGCATGAAATCTTAAGAGCTGTACACCTAGCTTACCACTTGCAGTGTATGCAAGGAATTGGGTATGTAGAAGCTTACACGATCGCAAATTGATATTGATATGTAATCTGCTTACTTATTAATAGTAACAAATCTATTACTATAACTTACTAGTACAATTAGTTACTAATATTGTATTACTTATTCAAGGTTTATACACTGCTGAGAGAAAAGAGACACCAAAGAGAGCGAGAGAGAGAGAGAGAGAGAGTGGAGTAAAGAGAGAAAGATATAAATAATAAGATCAAAAATAAGAGAGAAAGAGAAAAACAGAGAGAGAGAGAGAGAGAGGCGTAGTATTACACTTACAGTAGCTAAATTAGACGGTGATTGCAAAAGAGATAGAGATGAATGTATACTGATGTTTGTATGTATGTCTATATATAATCTATATTTATATATTTACTATATTTTCAAAGAATCACAGACGAAAATTCGCTTATATTTAATTCTGGCTTAGTTAAAGTAAAGAAAGTCCAAGTTTTCTACAATACAATGCAAATAAATAAGTTTGCGTCAAATGCCAATTACTAGTTCATAAGTTCAGAGGTCAACTGGACGTGGTAGCTCAGAAGCCAACTATAGTTTTTTAATGTGCTGCATTAGAAACTGAAACCAGACTATTCCTTTCACATCCTAATCTTGAAGAGATTTGCCAAAAGAGATGCATAAATTAGAATAAGAGCGGTATAGCAGAGATAAATTTCTTTAAATTTATAAAAATGTTTTCTAGGATAGCAGAAAGACCTTTTTTATTTTTAGTTCTTTTAGATACTATAAGTAACAGTCTTTATTATATTTGCAAATTTTTAAGAGACTTAAATTGTGCACATCTCTTAGTCAAAACAAATTTCGTTGGCCTGGCCTTTCAATTAGAATTACTTATTTTAAATCTAAATTTAAACTTGAGCAGTTCTTATTATTATTTATGGCTGTAATTAATAAGTAAATGGTATAGCATTATGACACACTAATGGATTCTATGTTGCAAAGCTCTCTCTCTCTCTCTCTCTCTCTCTCTCACTTTCTTTTTCGCTCTCTCTGTGTCTCTCTCCTTCTTGCTACTAATTGAAACACGTGTCGAACGGATGCAACTTGTCTAATGAAACAGAAGTGTCATGTCCTGCCTTTTGCCACTGCATACCCTTCAAGTGCCTTGAATTATTTATTACAAATTTATAACGTTTTCTTGGTTTTACCTGTGCTTGCAGCCAAACGACCACCCGTCGAGGAGACTGCATCCTTTTTGCAAAGCCTAATCGCCTCTCATGGACCTAATTACCTGGAGAAACTGTTTGGCAGCAAGGCACGTGACGCGCTCTCCCCGTTGGGCGGTGTGGAGAAGGTGGCCATTGCCTTGAGCGAGTCGCAAACTATTGAGGACTTTGGAGCCGCATTGCACCTAATGAGGTAAGGTCAGAATGTGTAAGCTAAGCTCGAAGCCCGTAGGGATCTAAATATGCGCTCAAAACTAAAACCGTTTGTTATCTCAGATCCTTTTCTGCATGAGGGAGAATTTTAATTTAGTGCCTCGAGTAACATATCCTCCCAAAAATAATATAAATAATGAAAGCTCTTAAATAAACTTAACATACCCCAAAGCCATTTATACTTTTGCCACATTTTCCCCTTTACACTGTGCGCATGTGTTCGACTTCTCCTTGTTCACACCCGAGTCCTGCCTCACTGGCCAGGAGTTCTGTTCTGCAGAGCATCTAGCGGCGTCCTTGGCGAGTTTCTTGAATTATGCGTGCGTCCTCAACCCGGTGCTCTGCAACCACAAAACCACAAACAAGTTATAAAATTTTAAAATATGGCATACGTACCCTTTCATGTGTTTGTTTTTTGTCTGTGGCAGCGTCTGTTCTTTATTTGAATACATTTTTGGGTTCCTTCTTTTGTTCTTTGGCGTGGTTGACAGTTTGCAAACTAGCTTTCAGGCTGACAGTCCCATAGTAGTATATTCTTTGTCCATACAAATGCGTAAGAAGGTTGTAACAAATTCGTTCGAATGTAGTTTTAGAATTCAGGATATTCATACAGCCACATATACTATGATTTCCTCGAGAAGCCAAAAGATACAATTTGCTCTAAGCAAGCTATAAGTGTATAAGAAAAATTATGATTCAATTCCCAATTTAATTTTAATCTTAAATATCTTTAAACTTTTTCTTAACAAACACCAAATTAGATGGTTTATATTGTAGTTGTATGATATAGTTTTCTGATCTAAGCATTTCGGCTCTAGTTGTAACATATATAAATTCAATTTATATATTTACATATTCATAAAATCAAATTTAGTTATATAGCTATACAACTTATACGAGTTCTTTCACCTCGTTAAAGTGATTCAAGTCGCAAGGAAAACATAGTTGGAACTGCGGCAAAAAGTAAACAGACTGTTGGCAGCCCTCTTAACACAAATTTTTCATTAAATTAGAACAATAAAAACGAACCACAAAACGGCGGCAATAGTAATGAGATTTGGTCCCAAAACTGACTGACGCACGTAGGCCCAATTAACTGGAGTGTACGTAATTATGAGCCACGGCTAGACACATAAGACCACCCGACGAACAGCCTGATAAATTAGCACAAACCCTTCGTAGGGCGGTTTGCCTCTGGCTATGCCACTGCCAACGCCTCTGTGGTTGTCCTGCCTCACACTCGGGCGTTTTGGGGCACTTACAAAATTTCATCAACGCAATTAATCGTAGAAGCGAAAGTTTGAAGTGCCTGCGAGAGCACTTTAATGGACGTAGTAGAACTTCAATGGCTACACGTAAAGTAAATTATGCAGCAGCATTTGCTGGCCAGTACCAAGCCAAAGTTTTCAGCTATAATTTGGTATCGATGATAATAAAGTTAAAGAAATCATGTATATATTTAGATTTATTTATAAAAACCTTCTCCTGTCTTGAGCACGACCTGCATTGTGCTTTTCCGATGCACTAAGCTTAGTATTTATTTATGAGTTGTAAGAGCTGCACAAGGTTAAGTTAAAGAAGCCATTATTATAAAAAGAAAAGAAGCCACTAATAACGTGTTTAGCCTTAGAAAGAACAATCACTGTTTTTATGGGTATATAGGGTATTTGCGAGTCTGGCATATCCCATTTCGCAGAAGCACTCATGCTTGTTTTAATTTGTGACGCAGCGTACACAATGCGCTGTGGTTGTTCTGTCGCTCATGCTTTAACGATTCTGCTCATGATGAAGTTTTCCTTTTTAAACAACAACACGACAGCAATAACAGCGACGTCACCTGAAAGAATTAATTAAGAAAAGCGTGATAGATACCTGACCACAAAAAGGCATTAAACAATAGAGCGATTGCTCTTCTAGATATTTTAATTAAAATTGGCTTCAAGCAAATATCTTCAAGCTTTTGGAAAAACTTTATAGTTAGGTCATTCTATTGCCCAGACTTTAATGAAATAAGTTTACTTTCTTTTTCAGATCTGACTTGGAGCACTTGCGTTCCGTTTTCATGGCCGTGGAGAATGGAGATCTTGGCATGTTGAAGTCGCTTGGCATTAAGGACTCTGAGTTGGGGGATGTGAAATTCTTCTTGGAGAAATTGGTTAATACCGGTTTCCTCGACTGAGTAGCGCCGGATCCGGCTTCTGGATTTTATTATGCACACGCACAGCCCATCAATCCTAATTTCTATTCATATCTAGGCACGCCGTACGACAATTACAATTATTAGAAGGGCGTTGCAGCCAATGAGTAATACAATAGATACACATTCACCCACACACACAAGTACACAATTCTAAACAAATTCACACACTCACATTCATAAATCTCAAATATTTTCTCAAAACTTTCGCAGTTCTATTAAGTTTTCAAAGTTATTTTCTATGTTTTGTGCTTTCCCTAACCGTCCAAACTATGATTTGCTTTCAACTTTCAAACATCTTTTTAGAAAGAAAAAAAAACAACAAAAATTACAAAAAAAAATGCAAAATCTCACAAAACTACAAAAAAAAAAAATCGCTACACTGAAGAAAATATATCGATCAAAGATATACCAATACGAGGATAAATCGGCTTCTCTATATTAAATACTTTCCACAAATTCTTCTTCTGCGCTCTTTCAATCGGTCTGCAATCGTTCTCTCTTAGTTTCGCTTATGTTCAAAGACTCTTTCAAATTTTGAGAAAATTTTACCGCGCATCTTTCAGTAAATAATCGAATCTTTCGATAAATAACGTAAAAAACATCAAAGAAAATTCACGAAAAATGCAAAATATGGAAGCTGGATCGTTCGGCAAAAGAAAACAGAGAAAAAAAACAAACAAAATAAAAGCAAAAAAAAAGAAACTATTTAAATATTTATAGTATAAACTCTTTTTCTTATATGTGTATAACGACTTTATCAATGTATTCGCGTAAGTGTTTGAAGACGCCTCACAACAAACCTAGTTTCAATCCCCCGAAAAGACATGCACTCAAGGTATTCACTGTAGCAGAAGCTCTACAAAAATTGTACGTTTCAGCAATAAGGCAACCAAGGCTATCAGTACAGAACCTTCCAAGATATATGCTTAGTACTCCATTGCAAAAGTACTTTTAACTTTTTGAAAATTCTTTTCTATATACATACACGCTTACATCTATGTAAAGTTTGTATTTCTATTTATATATACAAATATATATGTATATATATATATATATATATATTTATTGGGACATATCGTCTAGAGCTTAGAGTTGAACCCACAAGCAAGCCCTGCAGCTATTGTTGTTGAATTGAAGCTCAGTAGTTAAGCACTCCAACTTTCAATTTGCTGCTATGCGAAATGCATACATATATTTAATCGAGACCTAATTATATATGCATACATATTAGGATTTAAAAAAAAAGTCGAAAATGTCGGGCTACTGTACACAATTCAATACCTGAAAATACAATTCTCGAGTTGCATAATTTATGAGTAATAATTGCACGGATATTCAAAACGAAAATCAAACTTAATGATGGTTAAATAAATTAACCTTTTATTACATATATTAATATTAACTTGAAATTCAATGTAAGTCTATTCAACTTTTTAACATAAAACATTTAAAAATCAAATATATATTAATATATATATAAAAAAAAAGTATATAAAAATAGTAACCAAAATGAAGCTCTTGAGATATAAACGTTTAGCAGCCAGTTTTGTTTATGATACTTAACTGACCCTTTAAGCTACTCTATATATATATATAGATATATGCATATATCGAAAAAATTTCATTTATATATAGTAAAGAAAATAACAAAATTGGCTACTAAAAGTTTATAATTTATACAGTTATCAAGTTTGTTAAGAATTGAACAAATATTAAGGAAAATGAAATCCACCCACACAAATTATGTTCACACTCCTTGGGGAGTTCAGATGATTATGAAAGAGCACGGAATTGTTAAAAGCGAAGGTAACTAACTACATTCCATAAGAAACGTATGCTATGAGGTATTCACAAGTAACAGAAAGTAACGAACCCAACGTTCTAATATCAGACCCAGATACCAAAATGCAAACCGAAAACTAAAACAAAAATATTCAGAAAAGAAAAATTAAAACAAAATATTAATGGAGTTATAAGTACCTTGAATTAGCTGGTAGAAACTTAACCAAAACAAAGTATTGTTGCTAGAAAAAATTATAAAAAAAAAAATATCAAACTCAACTTTTAATTTGAAACTTAATTTAAATACTAATTGTCTATTTAAATGTTAAACGAAAAAGAAATACTTAAATGTAAACATTATATAGAGATTTGTTTAACAACATAATAAATTAAGAGTGGTATTGAAAGAAAATAAACCAAAAACAGATCCATTGAACTATATATATAAATATATATATATATATATATACATATAAATATATATATATATACTATATAAATAAAAAAATATAAGTGTCTAAGTAAATAACAACATAAAAGAATATATATAAACATAATTATGAGGAAAAAAAAACAATGTATGTATGTATACATGTGTATATGCCCCGTGTAAATAAAGAGACAAGCTACATATTTCATATGGATGCAAATGAACGTTGAACGCGAACAAGAAATAATAATTATTAAAGCAAAACCAAAAAACTAACCAGTGATAATTTGTTTATTTTTTGTCTAGTGTACAACAATTTTAAACAATTTTTCATATAACGTTTCCACAATTTTTATATCGTTTACTCGAGATCCTAACTAAACTCTTAACATACAATACATATCTTTGCAATTTTGCAACAATTATACGTTACTCTGAGCATATTTTTGAAAGTTTTAAATTTATTATACAAAACTTAGTACTATTAATATATATAGATATATACATATATACGACATTATACGTAAGCCACAAAACTATATCACAAACATATCAGCGTATCGAAACTATAAATGTTATAAAACGCAAATGCAAACTAACTGCAAATAGAGATCAGATAAGCAAAACATTAATCTATATAACCTATATATTTATTTAGGCAAATAGCAACATATCAAGCTAAAAATAAAAAAAAAAAAAACATATCAAATATGCAAACAAACGGAAAATAGAAGAAATTTAAAAAAAAATAGCTAATTGTAAACGGGATTTAAATAACATTTACAGTAACAACTTTTTGAAACGACAAATTTGTTTACTAATTGTTTTTATTTTTTTTATCTAAAGTTTTTAAGCTTTGCAACTTGTTTCAGTATTTTAAGCTTAAAACTGACCCAAATTGAATTAAAATGCTGAAACAATTTTGCAAAACTTGACACAAAATGTACTTAATAAGAAACTTAAACGGAAGTCAATTTGAATCTCCCTTCGTTAAATATTTTTTTAGTATTTTCTATTTACTATAGCATAAAATAGTTGCAACCATGCATTACGTATATGTATGTATGCGTATTTCGATATTAAAATATCAATAAACATATCTGAAAATGTTAAACAGAAATCAACTAAGTATTGCAGCAAACAAGAGTTAAATACTCTTCAAAAATCACACAAAAAAAAATGACAAGAACAAAAACAAAACAAGCAAAACTTGAATTCAATTGCAAAAGAAACAAAACAACTTAAAACGTATTTTGAAAACCAAAAAAAAAAAAAAAAACTGAAAAAAAAACGAAAAAAAATATTATTAAAAATTCTAAGTGTATTTGAATATAGATTGAAATGCAGAAACCTAAATACAATTTGAAGCATTCCAATGAAGCTATTTCTTTGGTGTGCCGTTTTAAAAACAATCCAGATCTGTTTTATTTGGGCAGCTATGGACTACTTTCAGGAGTTGATCTCTATTAAATGCACAATGCTCGTGCACGGCGCGGAACGCTTGATACGACAAAATAAACTAGGATTGCCTTTGCTTAAGCCTTTGAAAACTTTAAAGCATAGCTGTTTTATGGGCCAACAGCGATAACATACTTGGCAATCCTAGCTCTAATACTGTTGATAGATATATATTTCGTCAATCAATCTGTAGAGAAAAATGAAATATGAGAAAATATGGAACGGCATTTACAATTCCAAGCGGAAAAGCTCAAAACGCTTGAAATAATCGTGATTACTTTCTTTCTTCTTCAAGGTATTTCAGCTTTGTTATTAATATGGCTAATTCAAGTTGTTTTAAACTATTTTGATATGTGTATAAAAAAAAGTATCAGAACATATTCATATTCAGAAATCAAGAAGTGCTTCCTAATGAAGTTTTATAGATAAATATTTCTTTTACTTGTCAATTTATCTATTCTAAATTTCACTTTGTAATCATAATCATAATATTGTCGTGTGATTTCATTAATTAATTGAAATCGTTAGCTATTTATGGGCTTTACTTGTTTCAAAATGCGCACAAAACAAGTCTGAATTCAACAAGTGCGATAAGATATAGCATTCCGTTCGTCCGGATTCCTCCACAGCCCAAACACACACACACACACACACACGCACAGTTCCACCTTTACTTTCGCCCAAAACAAGTGAAAAGAGAATGCGAGTTGTTGAAACACACTTTGATAGCATCTCAGTTAACAGAACAGCTGAGAGCACTACCCGACCAGTCTCTTTGCAAATAGAACATTTCGTATCTGTATTACTTTTCGTTTTATAAGTATTCTAATCAGTTGGGAGACGTTTGCATTGGGTTTCTCAGCCTTCGTAGTATTTGTATTTGCTCGCTGTTGATTAGAGGCGCTCAAATTTTGTTGCCCTAGTCGTATTTCACATTTTAAAGCACTCGGTCAACGGTTTAGGTACGTCTATCGCAGGTGTACGTTTGCTTCGAGCATGCAGTTCGCGAAGAAATCAATCGATCATCTTGGTGATTGATTGAAAAGTCATTGACTCTATAAGGAATAGTTGTTAATGCCTATAGTGCTGTTTGTAATGGGGACAGTCTCATAAGAGCAGCAGCATCAATTTGTTCACCAGCCTAAAAGTATGTGACAGTGTTGGGTAACGCTAGAAAATCTAATAAGCAAAATATTAATCAAAATAATATTTACAGCTGTTTAAATTGAAATTGATTAAATTTGTTTAAAATATTTTTCCATCATAAGAGAAAGCTATATAATATAAAAATACAAACATGCACGATCCCAGCGATTATGATTCAGTCTATAGCGACGAGGATTTCATGAATGTTATACAGGGTGCCGAAACGCCCCCATTGATGAACTACGATGAATTTATGGTGAAAACCATGGGTAAGTATTTCTACTTTAAGTGCATATACAGTATATGTATATATTTGTATATGTATATAATAATATGGGTATATATATATGCAGGTATATGTCATTCCACATTCAAGTTGTCAACAGCTGTAGCTCTTATCTAGTGTTTGTCATGGCTTTAAATTTTGATAAAATGCCGTTGTGTACAAACTTTTGCATATGATGATGTGAAAAGTCTGGCCATAATACCCGTATAAGAATTAAAGGCTAGATAAATTATTCTCAAACTACCTGATTACATTAGAATTTTTAGCATTGCTATATATAGTAACACTAAATAGTATAGTTAAGTTAACACTATTGGAGTAGACAACGTATTTCGAATATAATATATGTTTTTTTTTTATCATACGTATTGAACAAATACAACTGAAAAGTATAAATTGTAAATATTTACTGAGTACAAACAATTTTCCAATTTCACTCTCCCATGGCTATCAATTAATTCCAATTCGATTTAAATTGATTGCCTACTCCGCGAGAGTCAGATCCATTTCCATTTCGATGCACCAAAATGGAATTGGAACTTTTGAGCTGCTGTGCTCTCAGCGTTGCTCCCAATGCAATCTGCTCTCAGAGCGTATGCTGTTAGTTAACAGTTGGGCAAGCAGCTTCAATGTCGAAGCCAAAGTGCTCTAAGGTTTTTTATATTAGTTTCAATAATATCATCAAATATGTTACTTATAATATGGGGTCTTCTATGTAATATAATACAGTATTTATTCATACAACGAACATAAATAAATATATTGTTTTAGTAGGTCGTACAACAGCTGTGAGTAATGGTAGTGAATAATGGAGATACCACTGTTAACATAACCTTCTTCTGTTGTGTCCGCTCTTTCGTCGCTTAACAGTGCTGGCAGTTTTATTTAGCTATGGTTTCCATCCCGCTAACAATGTATATTTCCGAACATTTTTAATATTGTATATCAATCAAATAACTAAGAATGATTTAATGTAACGTAATGTTGTTGCAGTGCATCAAAATTTTTAACTCTAAGCATTGATTATACATTGTCATAGTAGCTGAAGTCACTCGCTCACAAATTTAGCCGAAGTTTTTAGCTTGTGTTTTGTTGTCTCCCGAAAATAGACAGCACTGCCGCTCGCTCTAAAGATCGGTTTGCCCCAATCAGACAGTCACGACAGCGCAGTCGCGCGAGAAACTTCGCTTTAAGTGCGCGGAAGGTTTTTACGTTTTTATGGCCGAGGTAAAAAGAAACAGAAACAACACAAAACGACAATCAAAAGGCAAAGCAAAAAAGGGGTAGCAGTAAAAAGCGTCGTGCAAAGCACCGCCTCACACTGTGATATTTGCTATTAAAGTGGCTTTAAATGTTTAATTAAAAGTGTGTAATCAAAATGTGCGCACAGCACAATGAGGACGGGCTTTGGCTCAAAGGCAGAAAAGTGCGAAAATTCAATTAAATGCGGACGCCGATGATGGCGTCAACGTCGCAGCAAGTTCAAGTGCAGAGTGTTTATTAGCAACAAGTTGCTTGGAAAAATATTGTTTGATTAAATTGATATAAATATTTGTTGTAGCTGTTTGAGCGTTTGTGTGTTTATTTCCAGTGCAAAAACATACAAAAAAAAATCAAATTTTCTGTGGCATTTTCTGTCTTTAACTCTTTTTCTTGGTCCCACACACACACACACACTCTCACACACGCATTCATATACATACATATAACATCATACTCACATGCACACACACAACCACAAAAATTGTAGTTGTTGTTACTGCCTGATTCTTTGACTCACAAATTACCCGAGACGGCAACAGCGACGTCAGCAGAGTTAGCGGCAGTGAAACTGTTGTCTGTTCCACCATACCATTGTTCCATATCTGGTTTTCCCTTTCCATGCGCGTGCTTATTGGAATGCGAGCGGCAAATGCTCACTTCGTGTTTCATTTGCCAGCCGTACCGCCTCAACGTCAACCCGGTGTTTGTTTTCTGATCAAGCAGCAGAACGGAAGAGCGCAAGCGAAACAACCACCTGTGCCGCGCTCTGTCTCTCTTTCTCCCTCTCTCATCTGCTGCGATAAGGAATATACACATTGATAAAATGAAAAAAAAAAGAAAATGAAAAAGAAACAGCGGGCTGCACTATCAAAATAAGTAAACAACAAACTAAAAGGCGTGTTAAATTAACCAAGCAACAACAAATGGCAAGCAAACAAACAAGAAACTCATTAAGGCAATAGGTCTGTGCCGTTTAACGGTAGTTTCTTGTTCTCTCCCACTCGCTCGCGTTGCATTTGTATTTATTTAAGTGTTTGTGTTTTTATGCTGTGCTTGTTTTTTATTTTTTTTTTTTTTTAATATTTTTTTTTTTGCGCTGTGCGCTGTGTTTATTTTGCTTTTGCAAACATCAATTTCAAGGCAGGTCGCTGCAGGTGTCAGTTCTTATTTCTTGTTTCCCATCAAATTTTGCACCTCACATTTGTACAAAATGTTATTTATTCAGAAACCCACGAACGCGCCTTTATTTTCAATAATTTCCCCGAAATATTACGAAATGCAAGAATAACGAGAAAAACAAGTGAGAAAGTGAAAAGAATGTCAATGAAATAATCACAAATAGAGTCTTACGAGTATAACAAAATAGAAGAGCAATAAAGGCTATGTGATTCAGCAATTTTATACCATCAAGAATTTGGAAATAATCGAAATACGTGTGTTCAACCCAACGATATTCTGGATCTAGCCCGATTTTTATTAAGAACGACCTACGAAAATGGAACCAGCGATTTTAATTGGTAAGCGAAGGTTTCTTAAATGATGTCATGAAAACATAAAAAATAAATTAATAAAGTTTATAATTATAATTTTAAAATTGAATGAATAATATTTGCGAATATGTTTTTCATAAGCAATCTAAAAAATAAATAAAGAAAGTTTATAGTATTATTTTTAAAATTAACTAATTATGAAGAATATTTGCTAGCATATTATTCATAAATTATTATTATTATTTTTTTTAACAATTTTATTTATCAACACTTTCGATTATAACTTTAAAAGTAGAGCAATAAAATCTATTTCTATAATTGCGACAAAAAAAAAACAAATGTTTAAGGAATACTCGACTAGATAATACTCTGCGTTAGGAAAATAAAATAAAATAAAATTGATTGAACACGTCGAATCAAAGTAAATAATCAATAGAAGTTTTTGACCCCAATCGATCTATATTATTATCTAAGAACAGTACGTTATAAAAATCATGTTCAAGTTAAGATAGAATTAATTCTTTCATATAAGCCATATAGATCGTAGACATCGTAAATAAGTTTTCACTTAAGGGCGTTCATTATTGTTGCATCTTAGGAGTTCACGGTTTCGATGTTATCAATATTGATGCTCGCATCGCCAGAGAATTTCAATTAATGATCCAGTAGCTGAAAATGTAATCGCTGGCAAATTACGGAATGCAATTAGGAAGCCCCACGCCAAATGGAAAGCCATTAAAAAAGTTGCACTAACAAATTACAAAGTTGTAATCTTGAGTTATACGGACATATGTATATATACGACTATATCTATATATTTTATGAGGCTGCTCCACATTCAGTTGCAGACGGACGGACAGGCTGGCAGGCAGTCATGCAGTCATGCAGTCATAGACACATGTGGCCAAATGCAAATGCGCATTCGCATTCCGCAGCAGTCAAAGCCAGCATCAGCAGCAGCAGCAGCAGCAGCAGCAGCAGCAGCAGCAGCAACAGCAGGAGCAGCTGGTTGTAGCAGACAAACCAGAGCCAGACATGGAGACATAAGGCCCAAAGTAAAACCCACACACGAATTGCGGCAAATGGCAAATACAAATTGTTGCGGCTTGATACCAAATCGAGTCTCAATTACCGATAGACCCAAACACTCTGCCCACAAGCCTCACAGCGGTTGGAGCTCATTAGTGCGCGGGTTACGCAACGGGCAGAGGGGAGCACACACACACACACACACACACACACACACACATACACATACACAAATGTGTGTGAGGCTATGTATATGTTTGTAATACATATGTATGCATATTTGAATATTATTGTTGTTGTGCTTATAGAGCGAAACCGGCAGCGCCGGCAATTGGACCACGCCCGCCAGTTGGCTGATCATTAAATGCTCAGTCAAACGAGCTATGCGAGAGATGCAGATGCCCACTCAGCGTGTGTGTGTGTGTGAATGGGGTGTGTGCCCGTGCCGGGCGTGTGCAACATGTGGTCGCAATTGCTGGTTCGATGCGAGCTGACAATTGTCAGGGCTGGTGCAAAGAAATTGTTTCATTTCGAAGAAATTAAACTCAAATGGGGCCACGAGCTTCGAGCTGTTTTCGCCTTCTTCTTGCTGCTGCTTATTTCTCTTCTCCTTCATTTTCCTTGTTAATGGGGTTAATTTAATCGGCGTCTGAATGCTTGTTAGGCCAAGTCCCACAGCTAAACTAAATGAGGCTGAAACTGCGGTCACCAAAGCTTAACTGTGAACACATTTAGAACAATAAAACATATATACATAAATGTTTATTATATACATACTTTACACATATGTAAAGTACTCTCACTAATTTTCATATACAAATATTTTCAAGGGATGAACGATAATATTTGCTTTCAATTGATTGATATATACTTTAAAGAGAAAATAGGTCAAAGCGGCTGTACTCGACTGCAGAATACTCGTTGCACTTGGCATACCATGTGATGAGTTTAACAGTCAGATAACTGCATAGTCCTCACTCTAAAACTGATGTCGATATATATATTTTATGGCAAGTCCTGATTTGTCACGCCTCCCTGAGACATAGAGACATGTCAAATTTCAAGTCAAGTCTCTCTATGTGACATACGTAGAGCAAGCTGCACAAACTCAATATACTCTTTTCGCTTCGTGAACGAGAACAATTGAGTGCACTTCAATGATTGCATTTTCATACTGTTTTTTCAATGAAAAAGAAAAAGCGGAATTGTTTTCCATTACATTATGCTAATGAAATATATGAAATGAATTAAAATTGCATTCAATTATGGAAATATGAACTTCTAGTGAATATTGAAGAGATACTTATACTTACTTAACTTTTCTGAAAATATATCATATTAAATTTGTATTCCATATGAGAAGGCCTCCATATGATCATAATGGACATCGCTCGCTGTCTTAAAGAGTAATATTTTAATATTCACTTGGCTCATTGTAAAGCAGACTCTTGTCGTTAACAAACTTGTTTTACTAATTGTGTTCGAACGTGACTGCTTATTGTCCTACGAGTACATACAAACGTACGTGTATGTATACGTGTATGTCTATGCAAACAAATACACACAGCTGTGTATTGTATGAGCACTTATAGGTTTGTTGTAGCCGCTGTACAAATGCTGTTCGCAACTGAAAGTAAACATTGAACCGACTGTCAACAGGCATTAGTAATTAATAATAATAATTAACGTTAGCTGGAAGGCGAATGTTCTCCCGCACATCAGGCGAGAGACGAGCCATGTCTAATTAGAAAGTTTGACTGGCCAATAAGGCAAATTGAATGGCCAAATGGAGTGGCCAAGATATCAAGGTAAAAGCAAAAGCTGTGTGCACAGCTCAGAGTGAGTGAAATGTTTGCAATACTCACTTGACCATAAAAGTTAGGATCCATTGACTTTGACTCGCAGTTTTGCCTTTTAACGCCAAGACAAGCACGAGAAACCGCATTGAAGCGTCACAAATCATGGAACTCGGATCGTATCTCTGTAAATGTGTGTGTGTGTGTGTGTGTGTGTGTATGTATTTGTATGCAGCTAAGGAAAAGATCACAGTTTAAAGTTCCCTTTCTCTTTTATGATCCCATTTACACAGAAATACGTATACATTTACTTCATTGCAGTTGCCTCGATGCACGCAACATCAATCAATGTGACCGATAAGACGGTTTGAGTTATGAATTGAATTAATATTGGGGGTAGTGCCACAACGCATTTAACTTGCTGCCCATACAAATTGATTGGCTACACACTGAGAGAATGATTGAGCTGGAGCTGGAGCTTGAGCTTGAGCTGGCCAGCTATTGCAGTTGCCTGACCACAGCTGGAATGGGCTGGGCACGTGAAACCTAAAGATCGCATTCGCTTTCAAGTTGATAATAGATAAATTGATAGATCAATTACTTGCTGAGTTTGCTTATTGGCTTATTGTGTATTTGCTCAATTCATTCAATTTATTATATAAATGCAAAGTTCTACACAGTCCGGTTGATCGCAGTGAATCTTATTGAGATCATCTTCCGCTTACTGTGCACGCCAACGATCACATATTACTCATATTATGTCACCTGTCTTCTATTTTCGCTACAACACAACAATATATATATATAAAAAAAAAAACTATTATTGATTTAATATAAATATATATAATTTTAATATGCAAAATATATTGTAAATTTTAAAAAAGTTTTCTGCTTTACTTTGAATGTTTTCATTTTAATCGAATACAGCTTATGACAATTAGTCACCAAAATCATTAGTCCAATGCACAGTTTCATTTATGCTTTTCAAATATTAAAGACTAATAACAGTTTTATATAATTTTAAGAATATTGCATATTCTATCTGCGCAAAGGTCATGCAAAATTGAAGTGACTAAAAAATAATAAAATATTAAATAGCGTTTCAAATATATATGCGGAAAAGTAACATGACCTTTATCAGCAATATTCGACTATTAGAAACCATGGTCACTGTACCGAGCTGTTGTTAGAGAAGCACTCAAGCTCATTTCGATACTTGGATCAGACATCTGAATAGAGGAATATCTTAAGACTAAATTATGTACGATATGGTCAATAATAATAATGATGATATGGTCAAATAATTAAAGATTATTATTAAATTTAGTTTTTTTTTTTTTTTTTATTGAAAACGCAATAATGATGGATTAATTATTAACACAAATGTTAATAAAATTGTTAAATTATCAACTATTACATCGGATGCATGGTCTTTTATCCTGCTGTTGTTGTTGAAAGACAAGGCGAGTGAGAGCGCATAGTTTATTTGATAAATTTCTTCTTCAACTGTGTATATGTATATGCATACAGTTCAAATTTATTTGACCAATAATGCGCAAGTGATCTATCGGCGTATAAATTAATAACACATGACTGGAAATCATTCTCACGCTTCAATGGGAAATGCTACGGCAATGCCTGCTTTAAAAGTCCTATCAATTTTATTGTGGCAATGGGAATAAAAAACTGACGAATACAAACAGAAGTTTAAAAAAATTATATAAAATACAACGAATATATATGTATATAAATATAAATATATATATATATATATATATATTTCTGTGTCTGTGTATATATCTGGGTAAATTGCACGCTTGACAAGTCCGACCAGAAACTCGGTGCCACTTAACAGACATTCGACCTAAGTGGGCCTTAATAAGCCCTTAGAGAACCGATGCATTGCCAAGTGAATGGCAAATATTTATAACTGCAAATATTGCTACACCTATGTACATCAAGGTGTTGGTATTGAAGAGAAGCCAAAAGGAAATGCTAAAGCTAAAGCGCTAGTTAGTGACTAGCTCAGATGACCGTAAACGGAATTTTCTTTATGTTTCTTAAAAAACCAAAAATATAACATGGTCACGTCTAAGAACTCTTCATGATGCTTTCAACAAAAACTTTTTTTTATCGTATTGATAATCTCTCAATTCAACCAGAAAACTCTTTCCAAAATATCCATTTCTATGAATATACAGAGCTCCAATACAAATCTAAAATATTCTAAAAAAAAAAAACTAATAAAAATATACAAAAAATTATCGTTAATTTATGTTTTTCAGAAATTTTTTTTTGTTTGCTGTAGCTTTTTCGATTTTTAAGTAAAGTCTCCAGATGGAAAATTGATTTTCTATTCAAGAATTTTTCCATTAGACAGATTCCACAGTAATTTGGCTGGCTTTCGAATCATTCCGCATGCAATTGTTGTAAATACTAAAATTACTGAAGCGACATCGAATACTTCCTGGGGGTAACCGACAATGCCATCTCCTGGCCAATTCGAAAATTTCCATGCGTCTGTATTTAAGAACAGGCTATTCGCATTTAAGTCCCGCAACTTTTGGCTGAGAGTATGTGGCTATAAGTGCTGCAGTCGCGCCAGAACCTGTTTGTGTTCAAGTGCCGAATCGTTAAGTCTCCTTCTTTAGCTGCTTCTTCCTCCTCTGGATTGTGTAGTGCCATCTGGAGTTGCGCCATCATTATCGCTGTTTGCATTAGTCAATGCTACCAGTACTCGTTGTTGTTATTGGCGACAACATTGCGACTGTCAGCGGAGTCGTGTTTAATGTATGAATGAATAAATGTATTTCACGATAAGTAAATTCAATTATCCGCAACATTAATGAATGCGTAAAATTTAAGCAGCAATCGCGGCATTTTGTCAGTTCAACACAAAAAACCTGTCGCCCAAGTGAATTCGTAATGAAATTTCTGAGGAAAACCAAACAGCCCAGCCAGACCACAATCAACCGAACTGAACCATGGTCGCTAAACGTTAACAAGCCGTTAAATATTTCGAGTGGGCCACCGACTATGCTAGGCCCAAACATTATCCAAGTAATGCCAACGTAACAAATTATCTAATTGCTAAATGCAAAGTGTCAAGAGTAAAGTGAAAAGCAGATAATTTTAAATAAATACTACTCGAGGCAGATTGAATTAAGAAAATGTGTTCAAATGCCTGCTACTTGGGTACGAATAGTTGGCTCTGCTACTTTGGTAATGAAAAAATATTGTAAAAAAGCCTTTTTATAAAAATTGTTTGAAATATTGAATAGTTCTAATAAATTGGCATAGACATTGGTGTAGAATTAAAGTTAGAAATAACTTATTAACTTGAATATTTTTTGATTTATATTACTTTCATTTTCTATAGCTCTAGTTGGGTCATCCTAAATTTAGTAGTGAGCAAATCTATCAATATAGGTATTACTACAATAAAGACGACTGCAATTGCTATTACTCTTATCACTGTTATGCAACGTTAAGCTAATAATAACAATAATGTCACACCCTGCCGAGTAACGGCGCATGCTAATTTCGAGTGCTTCGTATCCGGTAAAATATGCAAATTTGCTAGCTTCGAGTATCGGAAGCGTTGACCAAAGTGTCGACCAAGCTGTGTGGAGCTGTGGCCTTTGGAAAAAAGCGTATTTGTGAAACAACAAAAATGAATTAAAGCTTCCGCTAGCACGCGCTGCAGTGAGCTCGGCCAAACACCAATAGACCAATACGAACGCCAGCAACGCGTCTGTCGGAACGTTAGAGAAGGCGGCCAAAAGACGATTGAGGGCGGCGCAGAGGCCCGGAGGTGGGCAATTGTGGGGGCTTTGACTATTTGTTGCTGGCTGGCTCGCTGGCTCGCTGACTGGCTGGCTGGCTAGCTGCCTGGTTATAGACATAAACATGACTTGGGTCTTGTTGTCCCCCACGTTGATAAGCCTTGTGGCAGCATTCAAGAAACACTCTCGCAGTGTTGGACATGCTGGTTGCCGGTCGCCCCTCGTGCGCCGGGCCAACTGGTTTTCCCATGATCTTCTGACATTTTTCGTCTGTGGTACACATTGAAATGCAGCTCGTATACTAATTTATGCGGGCCAAAGTGGCCCCAAATGTTTGTTTGAATGATGCATTTAATTTGCTGTGGCCTGTTCACAAAAACTCTGTTGCCTAATATGGGAGCCTTCGCTGTGTTAGGCTATTAGCAGGCAATACACGCAGCTCGATTGCGCGCCAGCTAGAAGTGCACAGGAATTTTCAATCAGGTGAATAATTTGCTTGGAAATATCTTCTGGATTTGTTTCATCTTTGAAATACTACGTATATTCACAATATAGTTGTGAAGAGAATAACACTTTGCTTTCAGACACATTTTATCTTCCCACTAGCTTTTTACTTACGGCTTCGTACAGCACTTTGATAAGTTAACAACTATTTGCAATTATTGTTCAAAGTTTCTTTTTGTGAAATATTTTTAGAAATTTAATTAATGAACTACATAAAAACAAAAGTCCAAGTACTGCTTGGGGACTTGATACGCTGCCATTCATGTTCGAAGCACGCAAAAGTAATAAACACTTGGGCTTTACGCTTTGGTTCAATTTTTTCAACTGACCCATATGGACTATATGTTATGTATATAAATATATATATATATATATTAAATACAAACTTTTCTCGTTCGAATTCCCATCGTTAAGGCTCTCACGCTGTACCAATTGAATAAAACATCGATGAGTTTGTTGCCATCTTCTCCTCGTATCAATTGTATTTTGCGAATTTTTTATTGAGAGCCAACAACAAAAAAGTAAGTAAAAGAAAATAAATAAAAAGCAATTGCTTGCATCAAACTTTATATCTAAAACAACAAAAAGAAAGACAACAAATACACATGTAAATGTTGCATAGCAGAATGAAAATACCCTTAGACATCTGTATGTAGGTACGAGTATATGATGAATTGCTTCAATGTCAAATTGATTTCATGTCTGAATATAATATGGCAAGCATAGTATAGATCAAGATATCTAAATGATGACGGGTCGATATTATAGTCATATAACCAATGCCCACATACAAACACATAGACAATGCAAGTGAAAGACTAGGCAAAGCTAAGATCAATTTACTAAGCAATGTTAATTAGGAGACGAGTTTGCGTAGAAACAGTTAATCAGATATGGCAACTGAAGCTAGTCAAGAAAATATATGTATTATATATATTTTAAGGTTACATATTTCAAATCAGTACTTAAATATTCGCTTTTAGGGTATAGAAATTAAGTGGAACTGAAAACTTCGACTGTCGCTGTGTGCGTTACATGCGACAAGGCGGCACGTGTTAAGCGACTTATAAGTGTCGATAATCGAACTTTACAAAAGCAATAGGACTGATAAAAAAAAAACAACCGTAAATATATACTGTTACCGAAGTACACATATACAGTCACGTAAATTTAGTATGTAGCACAAACAGCAATGCGCTTCACACCGTAGCAGACAATGTGGGTGCTATGAATGAAATGGAAAATGCTGATTATGCTGGATGGTGTTGGTGGTGCGAGTGCATACCCCAAATGGGCTGTAAAATACAGCAACGAAAGCCAATTAAATGGAAAATGGAAGCTGCCTGGGGTCATATGCACAAATAACAGGCAATACATGCATGCATACCATGCTTAACTGAATTGTCATTACGAACTCTTGCGAACAAACTCACTGATGCGTTCGGCAGTCATGCCGCAAAAGCTACGAAAAAATGGCTGATCCATAATTTACTTACTTCAACTTATATAAGCTTGTTACGACCGACTATTTGACTGGCAGATTCATGAATAACTCACAGATAAAGCTGTAAGAAGTAGAAAGCTATCATTTGCTCATTCATTTCTATTTAGTTTGAAAAGAAGTTTTGAGGAAGTTCTATAAAAATTGAAGTGATTTAACTTTAGAGCTTCATTTTATTATTATTGAATTTATTACCCTCGATACATTCACTATGGCTTATGTTTGCTAAGAAAAAATGTGATTATGTGAAAGCAAACACTGATTCTTTATCTTCTCAATAATTTAAATTGAAGAACACATAAGTTGTGCAAAAGAAGTACTGAGGCCATTTATGTGATTGTCATTGGTCACAAAGTTTTCAACTTAGCACTGTGAACAGGAATATATGCACTTATAATGGTATCAGTAAAGTTCTTTCTTATAATTAAATTGATTGGAAAACTATGTGGCATTCTTGAGAAAGGGAAGGAGTTGCATTATTCTCCTGAATTAGATACTGCCTAAGGAAAAGTTTCGAATCATTCTGTGTTTATGTTCTTTTTGCTTGTTAACGCTGCATTGTTTAATGAAAACCTCAATGAGAATTGATGTTAAATTTCAATAAAAATCAGAAAGCAGGATTTTTTTTTCATTTGCATATCCAAATAATTGAAGTCAACTTGAATTCAATTGAAAAGTGAGGAACTGACAGACTGATGTCATTGCCTTTAATACATTTGCGATTATTTCGATTTGTGGCTTTGTCACACTGCACACACACACACACACACACACACACACAGTGCTGTTCACACCCAGAACGCCCACATGGTATCAGCTGACGATGATTGTTTTTTTTTTCTTTTTTATATTGTTGTCGCTGTTAGTTTGTTAGTTTTTTTTATTGCTTTCAATTAAAAAACCATAAATCAGCATTTTTCTCGTTTCAGTCCGAAAGCCAACAAAATATGAAAATAAGTTTTGGTTGTGAAAAAAAGTTATGCCGCAAAGCACTCAAATGTTTTCTCAGTCAATGCGAGAAAATAAAATAAGAGTTTTGTTAAGCATTGCAAACAGAAATTCATATTTTTATTTTATACATTATAGATTATAATAATGCATAAAATAAATATATTTATATATATATTCTTGCACAGGATAAAGGGCTTGATATAGCTCGGCAACCTCATCGACTGACCTTAAATTCGATATATAAAATAGGTCTATAAAAGTGACTATTTTCTGTCTGAGTTTTATACGAGTTTCTTTCATGCGATAAGAATTAAAGGTTTTTAGAAAGGATATCCACAAGGCGGGCAGTACCAACTAGGATACTTTTGTTAATATTTTTATCATGTCTGATTACGGAATAGCTTCTGTGCACACACATACTCATTCTCTTTTTTATTATTATATTTTAAGAGTTATATCTGAAATACAAATTCACATATATCCATATAGTATTGTATATGATCTTTTCTAATCGCCATAAAGAATTTGTATACTTTATTGTTGCCCCCTCAAGCATTTCATTATTTCGTGCTATGCAACAGAGTTTGTAATAAATGTAAACAAAATATGAAAGAGTAATGCGCCGCATTTGTTTATTGATGGGAGCTCGCTTGTGGCATGTGCCGCTTGCCGCTTGCCGCTTGCCGCCTCTGGGTCAACAACAACAACAACAACAGCACACACGCACACGCGCACAGTTAGCAAAAGAGACTACCATAACAAATATTTATACTTGATACGCACATATGAGCATTTATACAAATGTTTGTACGATGTGCTCGACTGTATATGTGTGTCACGCACAGCAAAGGTGAAGGAACTCTAGAATGGTGCTCTCGCACTGATAATCGACGCCCATTCAGCACTATCAGGCGAACGACTTAGCCATATAAATACTAGAAGCTACGCACGGGATCGGGCCATTCGTTTCGGTTCGTTAATTATTCGGTAATAATATCAACAGAATTGAAATTGAAATTGAAAATGAAATTGACATTGCGGGTCTGATGCCATGCCCGGAAAAACACATAGAGAGCAGCAGCGGAAATAGTTTGTTTTGATTTATGGGCATACCTTATAGATCAATATATTTAATTAAATATAAGTGATAGTTGGTGAATTGTATAAGCCAAAAGATTGGCTTCAATCAGATTCCCTAAACTTTTCTTTGAGCTACTGTTTCAGTTCGTTTTCATTATTGTGTAGAATCAAATGCTTTTGATCAATTGCTGATCAATTGAAAAGCAAATATCATTTTTATTGCCAAATACTTTTAATATCATCAGATATTACACGAATACCAAGCACTTTGCAAATTTTCATCTGTAGCATGACTAATTGATTTACAATTAGCGAAACAATCAATTTGAAAACAATGCACTCATAATACAGCTGAAAACAATTCCCGTAACTGTTTGGCTTTGAATTTGATTCGAAAAAATCAATTGCTTTGAGTTAGTGAAATTTCCGCTTGAGGAGAGATGCGAATTCGAATTCAAGAGCCATGAGTTGAGTTCATTTCACGAGCTTCGCTATTTTAAGCCTGTGATGACAAATAAAAAAATAAAAAAAATATCTCCAGGAGTTGGCCTACATAAGTGGTTTTTTGGCTTAATGTCTGGAGATGCTGCTCGCTGCCTCGCATATGGCCCATTAATATTCTAGGTGGGCGTTGAAGGTCGTTTCGCCATTGCTGCATATGCGCCAGCATCGGGCTGGCATAAAGATATTGATATTTGGCAATACATCGCCAGAGCTGTTGTGTAGTTTTGTACCTTTCTTTTCATATCATATCATTTCACTCATGACACGCAAATGTGCAGACGATATATCTATGATAATGAAGGCTACATGTTAGCCATTCCACCCAATTCATGGGTGCCCCTGATGGCGTATCAGAGTATGGCGTATGCAGCAGCAAGTGCAGGATCATTCTTCATTATTGGCCTGAGACCATCAAGACTGTAATTGGCAGAATCTCTGTCAATATATCCTGTCACTTCTTGTACATAGTTAGGAACAGGAGGAGTCGTTAGAATAGGCACGAATCATTAGAAATTTTTAGTATTCCCATGAGTACCTAACTTTATGAATGCCTATCGATTTTCATGACCAACAAATTGAAATTTGATCAAGATAACCAGCTAAAATCAATATATTTAATACATTATATTTATTTCAATAAACTATAGCACATGGTTGAGCCAGTTAACAAACTTTAACTGAAAGTGCTCTCCCCTGAGAACAGCAAAACAAAACAGCGCCAAGGGGAGCTAAAAGCAATTTGCAAACAACTTGAAAAACAAACACCAACAGCAGAAAAACCAAAAATTGAAAAAAGCTGAGAGATAGAAATTCAAAAATATTTCCTAGTAAACAAAAAGTGCAACTGCAACTGCAACTGCAACTGCAACTGAAATGCTAACAGTAACAGTAAACGCAATTGCTGAACGGAGCCATGGAAATTATTGTTATTGATGCTGAATACGATGCTCGTAGTGCTGCTGCTGCTGCTGCTGCTGCTCTTTTGGTTTTCGGTTGATGTTGGTAAAGTCTTTCATAGTCAGCAAGTCATCTGTTTGCTTTCTGATGACTCGGCACTTTGTCATTGTTTAGTAAATTTCATTTAATTACCCAAACTGAGAGCTACCTGGCTGGTTCTTGGTGAGCTCTTGAGCTATGCAGAAACACACAGAGTTAGTTAGTTCATTTGCGCAGCATCTAAGCCCAATTAATGCAAATAATGGAATTTCATTTAATTAGCAAACGACACGCAAAATCTGTCTATCACACATTTCGACAGGCACCAGCTCCACAAAGTGGACTCATTAATTGAAGAGTATCCATAGAAATAACTCGGATACACCCGCACTGCTAATTGGAATGCATTGACTGACGAGTTTCGTACGTGCTGTGTCATAGGCCATGCATAGCTGACGTGCGTCCTGGCTGCCCACTTTAACAGTTGGCCACAGTTTGTAGGTCAAATGCAACAGATTGGTTTGCTAGCCTCATTACTTTCAAAGGCCTTTCGCATTTCAACGTAATTATCGATCAATGCTTATTTGTGCGTGTGTGATTTTAGAGCGTGTTTCGGTTAGTTGTGGGTGTGCTCGGCATGGCCTCAGCCACATTTCAGCTCAGCAATTAGTTCGGCGAGCTGTTGGCATCATTTATATGGCAATTAAGCTGCGTATAATTCGAGTGACGTTGAGCTACGACTATTAATAGCTGAGACCTTTCCACTGGCATCACTCGGCACATACCACGACTATAATCCCGTCAGCCTTGAGTGCTGAGTGCAGCTGCAAAACGACTTGCTGTTGATTATGACAGTGCGATTTCAATTTTAATGAGCTTAAGAAATTTTTAATATAAATTACCAATACAATCATATATCGAATCAGAAAGAGAAATATTTGTCTTGCAGCCGAACTCATAATCCTTTATAGTTACATGACATGACCTGGCAAGTGCATTGGAAATATTCACACTGTCGACTTTGTAGACAATATAAGTTTTTAAGAAAGCTTTGTCAAATAATATAGTCATAGTCAAGACTAGTATATCATATAGACTCACCCATTCTCGTGAGCTGACTATGGCGTTAAGGTTCAAACAATTCTTTGTTGGTTGGTTTATGTTTTCTCTTCTGCCTTTGTCCCAGCAGCAAATCCTGTTCTTGTGTAGGTGTTTCATAGCAAGTTCTCAACTTTGAGAGCTGACAGGGCGACAAGCCTCAGCCAGCAGGTCCAGGTCCATCCGTTACAAAGCCAGCCTGTCGCACTCGTTTGCCAGCGCGTTGCTTGACGGCAGAATGCCGAGGACCCAACATATATGACGGGAATTGAACTGGCACCGTGTTGCGCATGAGCTTGTTCTCTGACGGTGTGAAATGACAGCACCATAATAGCCGCTTCACCGTGGACATAGACTGATAGGTGCCTTGAAATTTCAGTTCAGGTGTTGATTGCAAAAGCCTGCCAGACGACCGGATCACTTTTGATGTGCAATGTTCTTGCCAACGGCCTTAAAAACAACTTCAGCTCAGTATGTTAATCCTAAAATCAGTTTAATAATTATTAATTTAACTCAATGTCTGTCATTTATCTAGAACCTTTTCTGAAGATATAAATTTTTATATATTATATATTCTGAAAGTTTTTGAGTGTGATATGTTGTGGAAGGCTTAAGAACCGAATCAAACAATGGGTGGATATTGTCTCGCATTAACGGGATGAGTACTTACCCGAAAGTTTTGATTAACTGCACCAATATCTCCATATTTATGGGTAATTGTCTAAGACAGGTTGAGAGCCGATCGAGAAGTGATGCCAGACTAAGCTGCCGTCAATCAGCTTGCTCGCACTCATTTGTGGGTGGAATGCACATTGGCCATGTGCAAATTTGTTTCAGTTTGACTGCAGTTTCGCACAAAACTGACAAATGACGCAGAGACTTGAGGAAGCGTTAGGTCTGGTACCAGCCGTACGTTGGTGTTGTGAGACGGCTTCACTAATTGATTTTGAGCCAGTTGGCACGTTTTTGGTGCTGTTCATTAGCGGAGCCAGCTCAAGTCAACGAAGTCAAGAGCTAGGCTTGGCCTGACAATAGGTCTAGAAAAAACAGACTCGACGGGCAAACAACTTGAAACGTTGGCACCTTGAACGTGCGCAACTTTGTAAAAAAAAAAAAAAAAAAAAAACTACTTCTGCGGCTTGTCATGCACCAAGATGGCCTACAATGTGCCATTAAAGGTGGCCGATGCGGCCAGAGGTTTGCAGCTATTGCGTTGAGAGAGCTTAAGTAATTTTTTGTAAACTCTTTAACTAATGTTTTCCATTTTCTTTCCTTTCCAATTGCAGATGAACGACAGCACATACAGAAGAAAACTTTTACGAAATGGATCAACTCACATTTAAGCAACACCCAGTGCACACCAGTTAATGACTTGTTCCTGGACCTGAGAGATGGCCATCGACTGTTGGCATTACTCAGCACCCTAACACACACTCAGCTGGTAGGTGCTTCAGAATACCCTGTAATGTGAACAAGTTTCTGTTAAATATTTAATGATATGATTGTGTCTTTATCTTTGACAGAAACCCGAAAAGGGTCGCATGCGCGTCCATCACATTAACAACCTGAACAAAGTGCTGCAGGTGATCCAGCAGCATGGCGTCAAGTTAGTGAACATCTCTAGCGATGATATTGTGGGTGGCAATCCGAAGCTGACGCTGGGCCTCATCTGGCTGATAGCGCTCGAGTTCAATGGCCAACATCTAGTCAAAAGCCATTCAAGCAATGGCGTTGAGAAGTCCCTGTTGGCCTGGGCGAGACAATACACAGAGCCGCATGGGCTGGCTTTAAATGATTTCGCTAGCTCTTGGGCGGATGGACGCGCTTTTCTCATGATACTGGCCGCACACCTAGATGAGCTGGATTTGGAGACGGCTCTGACACAGCATGCTCTGCAGCGTCTGTACTTAGCCTTTGACTTGGCGCACCGGCACTTTAAGATTGAAAAGCTGCTGGATGCGGAAGATGTGCACACACACAAGCCGGATAACAAGTCCATACAAATGTACGTGATGTGCCTGTATCATGCCATGGAGTCGATGCGAGCCACTGAGCGCGACAGAGTGCCCTGCACAAGCATTACAGATCTGGACGAGGTGCTGCTCGACAATGAGCGAGAACTATACACTTCGGACAGTGCAACCAGCATGGAACTGAAGTCTGCGGCGGAGGACGGCTCGGTGCGACCGTTGAGCACGGCAACCAATGTGAGCGTAGAGATTAGCAGCTATCAGGCGGCCTTGGAAGCGGTGCTGACACTACTGTTGGAGGATGAGCAGCTACTCTCACAAGATCTGCCCGATCCGGAGAATTTTCAGGCAGCCAAGATGCAGTTTCATGAGAACGAGAGCTTTATGCTTAAGCTGACCGAACATCAGGAGTTTGTGGGCGAGGCCCTCGAGGAGGGCAGCAATCTAATAAATGAATCACAGAAAAAAGATGGCTCCAGCCTGTCACAGGTGGATCAGAATGAGGTACGTCAACAGATGGTACTGCTTAACGAGCGTTGGGAAACGTTGCGTCTACGCGCACTCGATATGCAGGCCAAGATTCTAATGCGGCTGGCTGAGTTCCAGAAACAAAAACTAGAGCAGCTGCGTCAGTTTCTCACCAATGTCGAGGATCGCATCTCACATATGAGCGATTTGGGACCTACCCTGGCCGAGGCCGAGCAACAGCTGACGGAGGCAAGACAGCTCAAGGCGGATCTGTCCGAGCAACAGGAGCTGGTGGATAGCATTAGCAGCATGGTCGTCATTGTCAATGATACCTCAGGTAATTTTAACGATCTGGAGGATCGCTTGAGTGCACTCGGCGAGCGCTGGTCCCATGTGGTCAAGTGGATAGATTTGCGTACCGAAAAGCTGCAGCAATACAAATGCATCTCGCGCTGGCTGGATGCGCGCGAACAGGACTTGAAGCGCATGGAAAGTCGAGATGTCACTGACGTTGGCGGCATCACACAGCGCATCAACGAGCTCAACTACTGTGCCAAAGATTTGCTCGAGCTGCAGCGCTATTTGATCGATCTGCGTCAAATGGTGGCCGCCACGCTGCAGGATGGCGACGACAAAGGCGAGCGCGTACTCATGCAGCTGGAAAGCTATGAGGATCGCTTAGATGCACTCAAGCAAATCTTGGAAGTGCAAACGCTGCGCATCGAGTCGAAGGGCTTCAACTTTGGACGCGAACGAGCCAGTTTCGATGACAGTCGAGTGCTGCGACCAGAGGGCTGGGTGGACTATCAAATGATCATACGATTTGGCGAAGGGGAGGAGGAAGAAGAAGATGAAACTGAACAAAAACAGTCACAGCAGCAACTGGAGTTGCAGCATCCTGAGCAATTGGCCAGCAAAAAGCGCAAACTCCGCAATGCGGATAACTTTTTCGAACTGGAAAATCAAATACTGCAACAGTTTACGCATGTGCAGAAGGTGGAGCAGCAGCTGCAGCAGATACAGCGCCAGAGTTTGCGTAATCAGTGCGAGCTGCTTAAAGAGCTGCAGGACGAGAATCAGCAGCGTGCCAACTCTTTGCCAGAGCTCAAGAAGCTCTATGAGGTATGCGAGCAGGAGGAGCCAGCACGCAAGCTGCAGCTGGAAGCAGCCCAAATCAAGCAGCTGGAGCAACGCCATGCGGCACTGGCCCAGCGACTGGCCAGCCAGCAAAGCGAAACCAGCAACCTGTTGGCCAAGGAGCGCTATTACAATAGCCTAACGGGCTTCAAGTTGGTGCTAGCTGACTCGAGGGACTGGTATAAGCAACACGCTGGCTCCGCCAGCTGCCAGGAGCTGGAGCAGCGACTCAGTCATATGGATTCGCTTGCCACCGAAATTGCTGAGGCACGCGAAACCACCGAGGCACTGGATGATCAGCAGCTTGAGTGGAAGCAAGATTTTGGCATATTCTATGATAGCTGGCATGATATGAAGCAGGCGTTGCAGGCGCTCATACAACAGCGTAGCGGCGAGACTATTGCCCAGCAGCTGCAGCAGCTGCAGCAGCTGGAAAGTTTCGTTGGCAAGGTGGCCGCCCAGAAGGTGCGCGTATCCCATCTGGAGGCCATGCAACAGCAGCAACAGTTGCTTAATCAGCTGGTCGACGAACTGGAGTCTCTGAAATCCTGCTACGAATGTGTGCCCGCCCACATGCTCAGCGAGGAGCTGCAGGTCGCCTGGCAACGTCTGCCGGAGCAGCTCAACGAGCGGGTCATCAAACAAACCACCGCCATAGAGAACCTCAATCATTTTGTGGCTGAATACAATTCTATAATAGCGGTGCTACGCAGCGCTCCAGAAGTGCTACAAGCGCAGGATCTGCGCAAGCTGGAGATCGATGTGATCAGTGCACGAAACTTCAGTGAGATTCTGATCAAAGAGGCGGAGCCGCAACAGCGTGAAGCTCTGCAGGCGCAGATACGTGCCCTAAACGCGCTCTACGATCAGGTGGAGCAAGTGCATCAGACACAACGGCAACAACAGTCGGCACTGGAGTCCCAAAGCGATGTGATACAAGCGCGACTACAGCAAACGGAACGCTGGCTTAGCGAACTGGAGGCCAACACGCCCAAGTCCGGCATTGCTGAGATACGCAATTCCAATGAGCTCTTCCAAAGCAAATCGAAGTTCCAGACCCTTAAGGAGACTTGCGAGCGCGAGGCCACACAGTTCCGGGAGCTTAATGAGCTGGGTGGGGAGCTGCTGCTGCAAATGGACGAACTGCAGAACAAGGAAAAAGACTCCAAATACGGTTCGCTGGCCAAACAGTTCACGCACCTTAATGCGCGCTGGACGGAGGTGACGGAACGGGTGTACACCAAGACGGCGCTGCTGGAGCATATTTCCACACAGCTGGGAGAGTTCAAGAAGTTTATGGTCAGTGAGACGGGCTATCTCGATCGGCTGGAGAATAAGATACGCAACACGCCCGAGAATGCGGCCGATGCTGAGGAAATTATTGAAGAATTGGATGTAAGTTCACTCGTTTTATATGCGATAAACTTGCTGACTTTTTGTTCTTTATGTAGGATCTGGAGAACGTGCTGCGCGCCCATTCCGACGAGTGGCTGGACAAGATTCAAGAAATTGGCAACGAGCTAATTGACAATGAATTTATGGCCGATGTCATGCGTGTGGATATTGATGGCATTGTTGAGCGCTGGACGCAGCTGCAGCAGCAGGCCAAGAAGCGCACCGAACTGTTGGAGGAGAAGGCCAGCGAGGCGGAGCAGTCCGAGAAGGCAGTTGTGCATCTCGAGAGCTGGCTGACGCGCATGGATGAGATACTCAGCGAGCATCTGGAAAACGATGTGACCATTGAGGATCTGCCCGATGATTTCCAGGTAAGTTAAGCAAGCTAAATTTATAGTAAGCCGGGCAAAATATTTCAAAATCCATCATATTCCATAGATTTTGGCACGTGAGTTCGCCATAAACGAGCAAAATTTCAAGGACATAAGCCAATTGATTGCAGAGCACACGGCCAATGGGAAAACTGGTGCCGCCAATCGCCTGCAAGAGCAGCTCAACCTAATGGAAATGCGCTTCAAGGCTTGCCAGGCCAAGCTCAACAAATGCACAGCTCCACAGCCCGCCTACGAGTCGCGCCTAAATCGCGCCTACGGAGATCTACGAAACGTGGAGCACTCCACATTGGTGCTGGATGTGGCCTCGGCAGGACCTGGCACCGTGCAGGCGCAGTATCAGAAATGTCTGGTATGCTTACAAGAATTTAAACTCTTTAATGAATTGAATTGATTTCAATTCTATTCCTTAGCAAATTTATCGCACACTCTCGGAAATCAAAGCAGACATTGAGAGCACCATCAAAACGGGTCGACGAGTCTGTGAGGATAAGTATACAAAGAGTCCCAAGCAGCTCAGCCAACGCATCGATGCTCTGAAGCATCTGTACAATACGCTCGGCGAGAATGTTACCCAGTCGAAGGCGTTTCTCGAGGACCTAATCAAGCTGGCCAGGCAGCTGGAGCACTGCTTCGATGCGGCCGATGAGTTGATAAGGCGCTTCGAGTCGCCACAGGAGGTGCACGATCGCAACTCCATACTGCTCGAATTTGAGGATATGCTGCAGCGTTGCGAGCAACACTACAACGAGTACAGCAAGTCTTGCGATAAGAGCTGCATGCAGGAGACACGCCAGCGCATCGATGGCCTCAAGGCCACCTACCACAAGCTGACCAGTGCGGACATTATCAAGCGCCTGACCGAAATGAAGGCAACACTTCAGAACTTGGACAACATATCGATGGATACTCTCAAGTGGGTGGCTTTCAATTTAATTAGTTATCAGAAAAGTATCTCCCGCTTTGAAGCTGAGTTGACTTCGTTTAACATATATAGGTGCATATAAAGCAGAGCTCAGTGATTTTAAATTGTATACTTGTATATATAATTGCATATTGTATGTTTCTTTTTGAGCTGAAATTCGTAAACTTAAACTCAATAATTTAATATCAATATGTATAATGTGTAACTATATGCATTCTTGATTAGTATAATTAGCTATGTTTACCTACTAGTCCATACGTCTGTCTGTCTGTTTCTCTTCCAGCTTTAAAGTTTTCTTACTGACTTTTGCTGTCCATAGATTAAAATTATATTATATAACAGTTTATCATCTGCCAGCCATATGATAAGTTATCTATATCAAAATACTTACTATATTACACTTGCATCAAGTAAATATTAGAGTAATTGATCAAATTAATTTACGAAACTCAATCTGTTAATTATTAATATTCATATTGTTTTCCACTTTCAGAACCATGGAGCATGATCTGAAGGAGATAAATGTGCCATCGAATCCGGAAATAGAAAAGTTGCAACAACAGGTCATTGCAATAGTTGTGGTGCGTAGAAAACGAATGCCAAATTAAGAAGCTCGATCTATATGCACTAATTACTGAAATGCTTTCAAGAAACAGAACTGTACATGTATATAATTACATTAGGCTAATGGTTGTTCTTGTCTGTTTGAATGTGCTTCTCAGCTGCTTTTTGTGTATTTTCTTACAAATTTTCCTTTTCCTATTTGCTTTTTTTTTATTGCAATTCATTTCATTACATTTCATTTCATACGCTTTTTTTTCGCGCGCACACTACATACATATATGTTGTGTGGTTGCTGGTTGTTTTCCATTTTAACACCTTTGGTTACTTTTTCGTTCAGTAAACACACTCACACAAACTCGCGCATACAGATGCTTGCGCGCGAATTCGTGCGGGCTTTGGTGCTGAAGGCACCAGAAATGGAATCAAATTTCTCATTCTTGATCACATTCGTATTCGCATTCGCATTTGTATTTCATTTCATTTCGTATTCAATTGAAACTTTTAGCTCTGAAAACGAGCAGGCTTTAAGTTAAGTTGCAAACTAATCATAAATTAAGATGTTATTATGTTTGATTTAATCATTGTAATGCTCTAACTAAGCGGTGCTTTGCCATATATCATTGTACTATGTACCTAGGTACATTATTATTTATATTGTTTAAATACATTATTTTTTATTTGCCAATTCACATACCACCCATTTAATAATAATAATAATAATAATAATAATAATAATAAAAAAGAAGACAAAAAAAAAACAATACATTCGTAATAATCTTTCCACCAAGCTAATCAAGAACCAGATAAATTTACCAACAACCATCACCCAATACAACCACCACCACATACCAGAATCACCGTATCACTAGCTCTACGAGGTCTAACTTGGTGTCATTTTCACGCTTCAAATTTCCAATTGTATACATTATAATATATGCATATATATATATATAATATTATATATATATATATATATATATATATATATATATATATATATATATATATATATATATATATATATATATATATATATATATATATATATATATATATATATATATATATATATATATATATATATATATATATCTTTGTTTTGCGTTATTTGGATAAGTTGTTACTGTCCTTCCCACCCTGTCCATCCACAAAGTAAAAACATTTAAAAGGCGTTCAACTGTGGTTATAGTCCAATCAACACATCCCAACAACAGCATATGTACATGGCTATCTGCTACTCCTCTCACCAACGCTTTTTGGGGCCATCATTTGCTACAATGTAATCCCAATTATAACATAGCCCACATGCGTCGCGACTGGGGCTTCACATGACCATAGCTTTAAGGCGTTGCGAGTGCTTTGCTTGAGTAGAGCTTTATTAAATTCTGTGAAAATATGCATCCTTTGCACAGGATACACTGAAAACGCGTTTCGACGAGACCTCAACGCTTGCCACAGTCAGAAAGCCAAGCCACGGCGATGATGATACGGAAATTGTTGTTGTCAGCGATACAGTGCGTCAAAGACGTGCACGTACACCACAAGCTGGTGAAGGCAGCGGCACGCCCAACACAAGTGTCACCGAGACGCAGTCAACGAAAGCGGATGCCCAACCGGCTTCAAATAGCGGTGAACAGGTGCTGCCTGACTTGCTTCCACCTCAAACCTTTCGATTGGCTGAATCCAGCACACTCTTCTCACAGATATCGCTGAATCCGAACAAGGTGATGGAGTCGCCACCACCGAAGCCGGCAAAAAACAAGCGCAAAGCGCCAGCAGCGCCCGCTCAGGTTGTTGAGATAAAGGTGAAAAATATTCAAAATGACAAAATGTCGGTTCAGAATATTGCGCTAGAGCCGCAGCAGGGGGAGATTGTGGACACGGTTAACATTTTAGAGAGCGTGGAGCCGCTGCTGCCGGAATTTGTGCAGACTGTGCAAATAGTGGATTTGTCCGAGGACTCGGATACCTCGCTGCGAGTCGATGTAAATGGCAAGGAGGTGCGACGCAGCAAGAGCAAGCATTCCCTATGCGAATCGCCGGTGGCCAAGGCCGAAGACACAGACGCAGATCCAGAGGGAGAAGCAATGTTGCGTCCTGCTGCGGGAAATACAAGCACCCCTCTGCTGCGCGTGGAGAAGCAGCGGATATCTTTCGATGAGAAGCGTAAACGCATTGCCCATGAGCGCGACATACTACGCGACTCCGAGGACGACGATACGCCACAAAGCGTTGCAGCGTCCAATGATAGCCCAACAGCAAACGAACAGCGACCGAAAGCCAAGCGGTGGCGTCAACTACAGCCAGAAATGGAGGCTCTGACACCTGACACTGAGCCTGAATCACCCATCCGCAATAGTTTCTATAGCGCCGACAAGGAGACAGGTTTTGATATAGAGCCGTTGGTATTCTCCGATGATGAGGAGATACCGCGCTTCTCGCTGGAAATGACACCAACCTTCGACTCCGATAGTGATACGGTAATTTGGTAGAGCTTGGATCATCAATTCTATTTATTTTCGCCATACCTTGTTCTCTATGTATATCTTTTCTTATTGATCAACGCAGAGTCGCATTGAGACGCCCTCGGCGAAGAAGCCGAACTCGTTCCTGAGCAAGGTTCTCCACTCAATGCCCGCATCACTAGACGATTCGAATGTAACCCTTAAGAGTCCGCCTACTGAGCAGCCCGGCACCAGCCCCGCCAACTTGGAGCAACGCGTTCAGGAATTCAATAAGATGGCGAAGCAGATGATCTATCGGCTGGAGATGACCAAGACCAAAATCGAACAGTGCCACGAAAGCGAGGCGTAAGTACGACACAGTTTGAAGGCGATTCACATTAAACTTGCAATTATGTTACAGAGAGGATCTCAGAATGCTCATAGCACCAGATGCGGCAACTCTGATCTCACAAGGCGATTCCTTGGTACTGGAAACTCATGGGAAACAGGGCAGTATTTCGCGGCCAGTCATGCGTACACAGATCATACTTAGAGAAAAGTTCCGAGAGGTTCAACAGGCCAAGTAAATTGAATCAACGAGTTCTTAATGCTGTGTTTAGTTACTAAAGTATTCATTACCAACAATTTTAGGCCTAAAGCAACGGGCACATCTGCAGCACGCCCCGCGCCAGATAGCGTCAATATTGAGGAGCTGATCACTAAAGGCTTGCGCCGCATAAATGTGCTAATTGAGAAGCCCGTTGATTCCAAGTCCAGCACTGAGCTCGAGAAACGCATGGAGGACATCAACGTAAGTGTGACCAAGCTAATTTTACGCTGGCTTCTATCCAACATTAGAAACATATGGTCAAAGAATGACTACTAATTGCCCGTAGTTAAAATGATTTGAATAAAAATACCCAGTACCTTGACTGCCTTACGAATGGTTATATTATGACCTACGATATTCTAAATATTATAGATGATCGAAGGCTGAGCAATATTCGACTAAAATGTAACATAACTAATTTTGATTCGTAAGATATTCTGTTTTCCAAAATTGATCAAGTCTATGACCGAAATATCTTGTATATAGCGAAATGAAGAAGGTATTTCAATTTATATTGTTTCACAGGGTATTTTCCGATGCATGCCATATTGCTGTTTGCCTTTATTATAATCGTGCGCAATATATGTATTTCTATATATATTTTTGTATTATTTGCGTACTAATTTAGACATCTTTGAAGGCGTCTGCGTTTATTTTTGCTCTTGCTTCAACCACAAGTTAATTGGCCTCTTGAGAATTCAGAGCAGCGGCACACAGGCCGCCAAGCTAAATGCTGCCATTAGAAATACCCAAAATAAACCGAAAATTTTGACATAGTTACACAGGCAGCTCGAGACATCTCGTCGTACGCCAACATTAACAACATCAATAACAGCATCTGTAACATTTTTATATTTATGTGGCGGCAATTTGTATTTTGCGCACTGCTCAGATCAGAGCATTTGAAGAGAGAACTTAAGAGATTTTTGCGGCATGCACAAGTGTTGAGCGACATATGGGTTGTTCAATTTGTGTAGTGTCATGTTTAATACAATGAGGAAATTTGTCATAAAAATATATTAAAAATATTTGGGTCAATTTCAAAGACTATTTCTGAAATTGTGCGAAAAGCTGTTCTCTTTGAACGAAATTAAAGCTATGTTAAGTTACGTTTTGCAAGCCGTTTTCTTTTTAGTTAGGTAGATAAAGGTATAAAGTGTCAATTGATCTGATCATTGCATTGCCAAATTCACGAATATATTTGGCAATTTAGAATTATGTCTAACTGCTTGAAGAGTAGCACTGAGCAGATGCTTCTATAAATTAAAGCTGCTTTAGTTTTTCATTTGAACATAAGCATCACATTTTTACTTTACGTATAGTTTTAATTGGTTTCAAAGCTTTCGTTCATTCATTTGAAACGAAATGGTTGACAAATGGTCTTATTTCCTGTCACTATGTGAAATAATAAATATAAAAAATCTCCCCAATTCGACAATCTCGATCCCTAAACAATGACACGGCCTAAAATCCATCATTAATCAATTCGAGTATGGTTTGTTTATTTTCGTTGTGTTCTGCTTTTTGTTGTTTGCTGGCCCCAACGACAAAGAATGAAAAAAAAATCATAAACTGAAAGCCGAAAAGTGGGAAACCTATATATTTAAAAATAGAATTCTGAAGAGCGTAACTGCGTGGCAAGCTGAAGAGAATTTTCTTGATGGAAACTAAAATTTGCTCCCTTAGCTTAGCTGGCAGCGTTCAGTTGTTTTTGGCTGTTTGTTTTCAGTCTGTGCGCGGGTAAAACACGCAACGGTCGCACCGCCACAAATTAATTTCGTAATTAATTTGATTCAAGTGCATTGAGGAAGTTCACTTGGCGCCAAAATTGTTTGCTCTGGGCGCTCAAATGCAATTTTGTTGGTTGACACAGTCTGTCAGGGCGGTATACGATAAGTCCTCACACCCACCGAGCCACATTCACAGCCACACACACATTGCATCGATTCGCGCACTTGGGTGCCCCCAGGAATCACTTGCATGGAATATTCGTGCTCGTTTACAACCGGAATTGAATTTCAGTAACCCTTTGGCCCTGCCAGCAGTGTCCGTTTTTTCGCTGTGCGTGCTGCCATTTCCACTCAAAACATTTTCATTGTTTTTTTTTTTTTTTTTTTTTTTTTGTCAATTTAAACTGATAACTAAGTAAATTGAACGGATGGTTTAACTCTTTGCAGGAACGCCAAGACGATCTGCAGGTTATTGTTGGCGCCATCGGCAAAAATACCCAAAAGTCAAAGGTTACGCCTGTCATGATGAACGAAATCGAAAAGGTTAAAAGAGCATTTGTCGCTCGACTAAATCACTTTTACTAACAGCTCACACTACTTTTCTATTCATTCCCTTTTTCTTTTGCTACAGACTAAAAACAATTTGATTGCTCATGCCGATAGTATAGAGCTCTCGCTGACGGAATTGAAAAATGTCGCCCAAATTGGCAATGGGAACGGCGCCACCAACAGTCGACAGGGTAAGTGATTTTGATTCCCGTTGTATGCAGCTTAAAAGGGTATATAAGTTTTGGGTAAATCTATGTAATAAAGTGATCGAAGTTGCCAACTGGATTCCCAAACTTAAGTTCAGACTATTTATACAATATTTCTATTCATTTTAACAATATGTTATATTTATATATAATTCATGAAATACTTTTTGCTTGAACCTTGTTAAGACTTTTCCTGTCAACTTGACTGCAGTTGGTCACATAATATACAATAGAATGTTCATATTCATATGAAACGGAATTAATAATCGTGCATAAATCATGATTGTTAAACCATTTGAAGAGACAGCATTCAAGCACTTCAATTGGTAAATTCAAAAAGTAGCGAAAAAGCACGCACGCATCATTTGCTTCATAATTGTTTTCACACATTTTCGCTTTTAAAGTTTTTGATATCACATTTTGCTGCAGCTGGCAATATTGCCAGCGTTGCATTTTATGGCATTTTTATGATATTTTGGTCTACTCTTGTGCTCGCCTGACCCTGCATCAAATATTTATGCCATACACAAAAATCGAAGCAGCGAAGGGCGCGCATCCAAACAGAACTTCAGACATTTCATCTAGATTTGTGCAGATGCGTGCATCTGGATAAACGTTGACTCATTGGTGGGCCGTCTGATAGGCGATCAAGTCACAGGGCAGGAAGCTCGTTTTTGTATACTTAGTGGAAAACGTTGTGTTTATATGTGTATGGTAAAAAGAGTTAGCCATTTCACACTTTACATAACGAAAGCGCCTTCAAATCGGACCAATTGTGGGTCGGAAGGCGTCTTCGCTATCTACTGAATGAAATGTTTCGCTGAACTGACGAATTTTGTTATCGTTCGTTTTTTTTTTGGAAAACTGAGCAGACTCCTTTGGTTCAGTAATGATTTGTGAAAAGTCCCTTATTACAAGGAGCCCCATTATTACAAGGAGTTTTTGTTAATCCTGCATCTCGTAAATATTTCTCAATTTCTTCATTGTACTTTTTATAGACAGGACACGCCGAATGGCTGGCACTCACCGAATATACATTGACCATTAGAATATCGCATATTTTCGTAACATTCTTAACTATTGTGAATTCGGTATTTTAAATGATCGCCTGCGTTCTTCGAAGCTTTCTTTTCTACTGTCTGTGGTATCTACTGATCTTGCAGATCTGAGTATATCTAGCCGTGGACAGATTATGACCGCTTTTTTCCCGACTCTTAAACGTTGCATGTATTCCGATTAATAAACTGTTGGTTGGTTCAGTTAGTTTTGAGAACAATTCAGTGGTCATTCTGGCTTGCTGCTGAGAAATTGGTTGTTCGTAGAATGCACGTCGCAGTTTGAGAATTTCCGTAAGCTTTTTGCTCATTAATAAGCCGTTGCCGGAGTGTATATGGATTTATGGTTTTATTCTGCCCTGCGTATGGTGTCGATGGCCACGATCAGTGTCTATTGAACAATTGAAGCTCATCCTTAAAATAGTAGCCGACCTAGCGTTAGACTGTACAGACTGTATGCAATTCGGTATCCGATATTATATATTGCACAGTTTTTATACTTTACAAACGGTTGACAGTTATTTAGACCAAATCTCGTACTCGGGAAACGCAAATTTCATATTTTTTGTTGACTGTTAAAGGAATGAGAAAGGGTGCGCCATATCCCATCAACAAAAAAGAAAAAAAAACACAAAAAACATTTCAGGGACGCCACGTTTATTGATCGCTCACATTAAATCGATCCATTGCATTCGTTAAATAATGAAAGTACCTGCAAGTTCATCCGATTTTGAACTTGAAGGCACTTTCACTTTACAGCGAGTGTAATCGAGTCAGTCGACTCACGACAGCTAAGTGCCCGAGAGGCTTCTTGGATTGGCTCTAAAGAATTTTCGGACACGTTCACAGTGTCTCTTTTTGATATGTTTACGATTGTTATTCGATCGCCATGGGATTTAATTAAACCTTTAATTTGAATGAACTTCTCAATTTCATTTTTGTAGGTATCATCGTCGTGATACTTGGGCGCTTGCTGTTCATTTGGTTTGGCCATTGTAAAATCGGACATTTTCTTACCGTTTTTAGCTATTGTGAACTCGGCCATTTGAAATAATCGCCGGCGTTCTGCAAAGCTTTCTGTTGAATCTTCCGGGTCTCTCTGCCTCCGTGCGCTTTCTTGGGGAATAATAACGATCACTTTTTTAGCATATTTCAAATGATCGCTTGCAAAATTTGTTAAACGTTTCTTAGCATATTTCAAACGATCGCTTGAGGCATTGTTTAAAGTTCTTACTAATTTTTCGGCATTTAGTTCTACTTTCTTTCTTGGGTGTGGTGTACCAAATGACAAGTAATCAGAAGTAGTGCTTCTGTTAGAATGAGAGTTTTTCGAATTCGGCGCCTCGTTGCCATTCCTGCGGTACCTTAATTGTTTCTGTAAATTATTTGATTTACTTGTTGCCTCATTCATGGTACTATTGGGCGGTGGAGGACTGTTTATACTCTTTAATTCAATATCTTTCTCCTCGATAAGACGCTCTCGGAGTGTATTTAGATCTACGGTCCCATCGAGTCGCGGATATGGAGTCGATGACCGCACGGGATCCACTCGCAGTAGGCCATAATCACGCGCAACCGGAGCTATGAATGGAACTACTGCGAATCCTAGATTAATTTTCTTTTTCTGTTTTACAAATTTCGCGGCCATTTCAGTAGAATCCAGTGATTTTCGGCCCTCCATTCTTGAAGATATAATTCACGTTACTGTTGACCGTTCTGAGGCAATGAACAAACACTGAACAAAATATGTTTTTTTTTTTGCTTTCTTTGTTTTATTTTTATTTTTTTTTTTTAGTTTAAGTTGCTTTGTGTTAGAACTGTTTTGAAATCTAAACTATTTGTGAGGCCTGCTTTGATTCCATCTTAATTTTTCACAGCTGGCAAAAGCTGAGTGCTACGTTATCACGTGAGAAGCATGACCATTTGTAAAGATGTATCTAACCAAAAAAAAACTGGTCTATAAGCGATCAGCAAATGAAATACCCTAAGAATATGCATTATTGTCATACTGCTTATAAACTAACAGATATATATGTATGTGTCCCAATATGATTGGAATCAAGTTTTATTTCTTGTTCACTTAATAGCTCTAAGCAGTTGATACATATGTATGAAGGATACAGATATTATACTTATACGCAAAAAATGTGGGTTTTTCGTATTGATTATTGATTGGCTTCGATGTCTACCAGTTCAAAATGGAGGCCTGCTGAATCATATGTGGGTCGTATTAGGCCCGTTTTAATTAATTTCTTAATTTCTCTTTGTGTATTATCATCCTGGTTACCGAAGTTACTCATACGTATTGGTTGAAATGGCCTTTCGATAAACATATCGCTCATCTTCCTGCCATACCTAGCTATAGTGAATTCGGCTTTTTGAAATAGCCGACGTCGTTCCTCAAAGTTCATATGGTTATTTGGAGATGATAGACAACCGAGTGATATTCCTTTTTGCTCCCGATACAAGTGTTTCGAGGAAACGACAACGCAGACCGTTTTGGTTTTAAGCCCGCTTGATTTGCCGCTTGATTTACCTGATTTTGGGCTAACTATGGGACATTTAAACTTTCTCTCCTTTAATATTGACTTTAAGACGGTTATGGGCTGCTTCGGCTGTTCATCTTCTTCGCTTGTACTTGAGTCTGAAAACTCTGAAGTACGAGTGCTTGACATGGTATCCAGGGTTGACTGATCCATCTCACTACCTCTAAATGCTGTTATGGATGTGTAAGGAGTGGATACTATGTTTTTGGGTATCCGTAGAAATCCATATGTGAAGAACGCCTGTTCCCGTTCCTTGGATGCGTTCAATCTTAATCTAGTTCGTAACAGGTGTGCTGGGTCACCAGATTGAAGTGAAGATTTTTTTTTCGTTGAGACCGACATCATGCAATTGTTTGAAGCCAAACTTAATTACATTGATCGTCTAGTTTATGGGCTGTATTTATTAAATCAAGTTTTACTTATTATTTGTTTATTTGTTGTTTATTGTATAGCTCACAATCTAGCTATCTTATAAAGCAAAAAAAAATCTAATTTTTTATGTGATTTCAGTGTTGTCTGCCCCTACTTCCTGTGTTGTGTTATTAGTGTTTTATATATTTTTTTCTCAAACAAGCTGAATTTGCTTAAAATTTGAAGCTGCTTTCAATGCTTGCGCAGCACTGCTTGAATTTGTATCATTGATTCAAAAAGCTAGTTGCTACACAACTCTCTTTGGCCTGTAGCAGCCAGCTAGCGAAAGAGTGGAAGTTTAAATTTATGAAAATTCAAAAACTTAGAAATTATGGGGCACAGAAACTTGTATAATGATTAAGAAATGTATAATCCAAATTCATATTGGATGGATAATCGTTAAGATCTCTTTCTTGCCTGTTGGAAGCAGCAACCAAAATAAAATGACTCATCTTGGAAATATATATGGCAAAATTAAATAAATTCATTGTAATTTTGAAGTAAAAAACTATAAATTATATAGGCTTTCCCTAATGCAATTTTCAGTATAAATTGATTGCTGCTTATCAGTAAATCTATTCAACAAAATTGTTTAGTTCGTTTCAATTGCGATTTATTATACGAATTACGCAGAGTATGCATACTTCGACTGAAGCTTATACAAATCGCATTTGACTGCATGCTTATATTTGTTTAGTCTAGTGATAGTTGTGAAATTCCATTGGAAAAATAGCGAGTATGTCTTCTAACCGGAGTGTCGCTTCTCAATTTGAAAATACTCTCGATATTTTTTTAATGAAATATTTATAGTTTCTTAATGTTGTAAATTGTATTGTCTGATGCCGATCTCCTGTTGGCCAAGTTAACTATATCCTGCCGAGCGCTGTATAATGTTTTGTTATTTACGTTTACAAATTTCATATTTCTAGGCATAGAAGAGGCCGAGGATCTTCTGACTATTTGCTGAATATACAATTCAATTTCGTTTCTCGCCTCCAAGTCCTTCTGTATCAGTTCCTTATCTATATAGATGTTCTTTGATTGCATTGGCATTAGATGGTCGCTCATTTTCTTACCATATCTGGCTATTGTGAATTCGCCCTCACAGAACGATTGTCGACGCTCGATAAACTTAGATTTCTCATCGCTACTTCTGTGTTTATTATTCAATACATTACTGCCTCGTGGACTCACTAAAGTGACCTTCTTTTTCGTAATTGCTGTAGCATTAGCCGGGCCAATTGGTTTTTGAAAATCTCGTAAGCTTTGCATGCTTAATTGATCAAACTTACTATTGCTGTTCAAGCTAATTTCATCCATGCGTTGTATGAGTATACTGGGATTTATGGTCAGAGCCTTCTTTGGATGCTGAGTATGAAGCAATAAATGTCCAAAAGACTCTTTTGCTTCGATATTTGTGCCTTCGAAATCAGTTGAAAACTCCTTCCAAAAACGTGCAGTTTGATTTAGTTTGTCTCCCCGCTGCTCCTCAAGACGAGCCGACAGCTCTTGTACATCAACACCTTCATATTTTTTTGGATGTGGCGTCGAAGTAAGATTTACACGAATTAGGCCATAGTCGCGGCTTGCCAAAGGCACAGGTTCAATTGGCGTGAATTCAGCTTTCATTTTGTAATATTTGCCTGAGCTATGATGGGTTGGTGTGTTCGACAAGACTAGATGACTCATTATACAGGCGCTGCAGGAAATCCGTTTCAAACAATGAAAACATTAATTAGTTAGCTGTCTGTTTGCGAGATCTGTGTATTATTTTTTTCTTTTTTTTTTTATTATTTATGTTTATTATTTTTGTTGTAAGTGTTCTGTGTTGCCTCCTGACTGGATAACAATAATTTTTAAATCGGCCTCGTTTGAGGTCGACACTGCTTGCAACGCCTACGCAGCTCAGTTTTTGCCTCGTTTCAAAAGCTTAATGCTACGAATAAAGCCACCAAACAGTTGGCACCGACTAAAAGCATTTCTGAAGCTTTTTGCGCCAGTGCAAGCTTTTAGCGTTGATTGGCTGCCAAACAGCTGTTAAGGATTTGTGTAAAACATTTCAAAACAAAACGTTCAGCGGGAAGGAACTAAGCCGATAAACCGTGCGAAAATGCAAATAAAATATAAATAAAATTAACAAAATAAACAAAATATTATAGATCGAAAAATAATTTATATTACTCGATATTCGTAAGACTTTAGTTAATTTAAAGTATTATTTATTTACACTAAAATACCTTCCAAGTTACATATAAAATGTGCAACAAAGAAATATGTGCAAAAATAATAATAAAACAGATAATATATAATATTAATTAATTAATTAAGTAATTTTATAGTAAATATTGAATTTTACAGCCGTTGTTGTTTCAAAACTATAATTTTATCTATATGAGTAGTATCTATTATTTCTAAATAAAATACATTTTTGGTTCTTATCGTAAAATTCGCTTAAAATTTCATATATCATTTTTCTAAAAATGGGACATTTTTTTTTTTTTTTTATTTTTTGATTATTAAAAATGTTGTCCTTTCAGCTTGAAAATGGATTTTTTTTTTAATCCAGTTCGCTGTTTCTCACAGTTAAAACTTAAGGCAAAACTTTATACTATTTAATTTATACATGATAATAAATTGTGAAACATAATAAGTGTGTCCCCATTAAAACTTATGTGCTCACCCTCTCAGAGTATTTGAAAAAGTGCTGAGTGACGTTGAGCACCAGCAGCGCGACAAGTGGAAATATAAAATTTCTACGGTTTTTAATGAATTATGACGTTTTGCAGGCAGCAACGTTGACGTTAGCTTTATCAGGTAGCTGCCTCCTTTGCCAATTACAACGTGTTTCACATATGTATGTATATACGGCATATATGAGTGTGTGTATAAATGTATATATATATATATTTATATATATGTATATACTCACTTTTTCCAAAGATTCGTTTTACACCTGCCAGGGGCTGATTGTTGTCGCATGAAAGACAACAAACGGGTGGCCACAATGCGAGCGTCAAAATGGGTGAAAAGAAATTTTGCACTTAACGCGTTTTTTTTCTTCTTTTTTTTTTTTGCCTCTTTGGCTACAAAAACTGAAGTGTCTAAGGCTTGTCATATGGTATTTTTTTTCTGTTTCTGCTTTTCCATATATTTGTTTAACAGGCTGGCTGGCTGGCTGGCTGATGGTGTGCTGTGACTCTCATGAATTTCATTTTAAATGCTTTCGCACACGTGGCATTCATTCATTCATTCAGGCATTCAACATAGACATGACTAGTAAAGTCCTAGCTCAAAGCCTGTTCTTTTTCTTTTCTCCCCGGTTGAGTTGTTCGCACCCAAATCCCATGTTGCAAATAGGAGCTCTAATCCTGCGTGCTTTCTGGACATAAGCATACACACACACACACACACATACGAACACAGCACAGATAAGCAGAGACACACACATATACTTACACTTACATACATATTGGGTTTGCTTTCACGGCTTATGTGCAACTCAAGCCTCGAAAACTTTCATAAATATGTATCTGTGCTGCCTTCTTCGGCTTACAAAACTTGCCCGAGGCTTTTCTTTCAATTCCTTGCGCTAAGTATTTCAAGCGTTTCCGTTGCCTTTAAATATTTGCGAGCACTCCTTGTTACCAATTCAATTTCACCATTTAGGGCGTCAAGAATGCCAAAAAATACTTAAAATATTATTTTTCAGTGCATTGTTGAGCGCTGCATTCTTTAATGTCGACCGGGACGCATGCACATGGTATTTGCTCTGCAAACTGGCGCTTCATAGATGAAATTGTTGCACACTGGCGCTTTGGCTTGTTGTATCGAAATACACTTCAAGTTGAGCAATTGTGCTCCTCATTTGTGTGCTTTCTCAGCCGTTAAGATATGAATGGCATTTTGAAGTCTTGGCACGGTTGTATACCTCATTATATAACATAACAATATAACAACTCTATGATCTGACGGACTAAGTTGCTTGATGGCGACTGTGTCACATACCAGGCAAATGATCTATGTTCAGTTAACAGGTGCTTAAACAACAGCTAAAGTAAATTCCTTTTGGTCTTTAGCTTAATTCTGAACTCTAAAAATATTGAAAAAGTCTCAATGAGAAATGTCTACTTAAAAGACACAGTGGGCAGTAGCGTTAGCATTTCACATCAATTTTGACACTTGATCAAATTTTTGTGAAACATTCTTTCAGAATGCACCACTGTGCAAGAGGCTCCGACACTGGAGCTACTAGAAAGTTTGCTTCGTTGAAATAGTTTTTCATACAGTCGGCGTTTTTTTATGCGCTTATGGACAGGCGCTCTAAAAAGAACAACCGAATGGGCGGGCAGGCCCACGCCTGACCCACCAGTGTCGGCAAATATGGTCCAGTGGGGCAGGCATGTGGCCTGTGCGAATGTTGGCCACGTTGACCGCAATTGGCCGGGTGCAAGCCGCAGCTGCTGCTAATGAGGAAAGCGGCGCTTGTGACCGTGCAGAAAACATCTAATTAACGTCGACTCTTTAATGAAAATTTGGTTTCTCATTTTCAATTGCAGATTACAACAGCGAGCCCAGCGGCATTGGCGCTTTGGCCAGCAGCTTCGACAAGTCCGTTTTGCACATTTCCGACTGGCTGACTTGGGAACAAAACATGATCAAGATACAGAGCGTGCTGGTGAACGATGGGGACGCCGTGCGCTTGGCCATTGAAAAGCAGGAGGTAAGTTGGACTGCAAATGGGCGGCACACTCTTCAAAGCATTTCACTCTGCCTCTGTTTCGCTTTGTAGAAAGTTTTGCGTGAATTGAAAATGAAAAAGCCGCAACTCAATGAACTGGTCCATACAGCGGAAGTGTTGAAAGGCGACATCAAACGTCAGCAATTGCAGGAAAAAGGTAAGCACTAAAAAATTTAAAATTTGAATACAAATATTTATGGGTATTTAGCAAACACTTCATAGGTATTAGATTAGGTTTAAGAGAGAACAGTTCTAGCTGTTTAAACATTCTATTCTCGTTTATACTTTTGATTACATTCCAGTATTTTTTTTTTTATCATTTTTTGTATAAGAATTAATTTTTCAATAATGAAAAAGAATTTGCTTTAGCTTTAGCAAATCCTTTAATTTTATCAGGCCTTAATTAAATGGAGTAAATGGATAAATCCTTTTGGGTACCTCAGGCGAACATTTTCGAATTCATCGAGTCCATTTCATGTTGCACGGAAATTTCATTAGGCCTCTTAGCTGTTGTCAGCTAAATGCCATTATGAATTGCATGCAGATTGTGCTTCACCTAGGGGTCTAACGAGATATGCACATTTTCCATTTCCCATAACGACTTTCGTGCAAACAAATTTCCGTTTTGTCAGAATGACACACACATGCACACACACACACACACACACACACACACACACACACACAGGGCCAGTGGTACCAGTAGAGGAGTTTCAGTGAAAGCAGAAATGCGAACGAGATCCACTTTAAATTCCAACCAACTCAAGCTGGCCCAAGCGTATGGTGCGGACCTTGGTGTGCTTCAATTGCAAAAATGTAAACGCCGGTCATGAGCTCCTGCCGCTGGGCCGCTTTGCATATTGTCCCTTTGTTGCTGCTGCAGTTGTTGCAGCAAAAGACAAATATTAACCATTTCCAACTATATTAAACACGTAGATACCTCGTATCATAAGGCAAATTCATTTAAATGCAATCTAAACATTTCACCTTTAAGAGATTGTGATTGAAATATTGAGTTTACGGAAACTACAAAACAATATTTTAAAAATAATTTCAAAGAAAACTTTAAGCTTTCTAAGTTCTTGCTTGACTGACCAGCTTAGAGCATTAAAAATTGTTATTTCTTTTATATATAATATATCATAAATATATATATAAAATACTGTAATAAAAATATGATAATTCTTAGGCTATTGCTGTTCGTTGATAACCGATTGATGACTCAATCTAACAGCTAAAGCTCTAAAGCACAGAGTTAATCAAAAATACATATTTAGTTGCCAAATTGGTTAAAATAAGAGCACGCATTCATTTTAACGGCTTAAAGCGATTTCTGGAATTTGTTTTGATAGGCCCTCTTTCCGGTTGTTAAGAGGTATCGAAAGGCGACAAAGTCAGCGCTGTCAAATGGCATTGAAAGACAATGGCAAAGTTCACAGCAAACACAAACACAAATATGTAAGCACACACACACACACACACACACACACACGCACACACACACACACAGCGACGCGTACATAGAGTGCATGAAGTGGCCTGCACCATAAATCGGAATTGGTAAGTCATTTAAGCCGGCACAGCCGGCAGAGGTGAATATGCATCACAGTTGCAGAGCCATTGCGAAAGAGCGAAATGTTGCCTCAAGAGAGTCCGAAATTCACTGCATGCCACGAGGCGCATGCCCACCTTTGTGTGTGTGTGTGTGTGTGTAATGTGTGTGTTTGTGTGCTCAGTGATATTACTTTTTTTTCACATTCGTTCATTTGAGTCTCAGTGGAATTTTAATGTGGCAGCCGGCAGCTAACATTTCTACCAGTTGACATTTAATTGACAAGCGGTGCGGCTGCGGGGCGGATGGTTAACATTTTTATGTCCCTGTTGTTTGTTGTTGCTGCTGCTGCTGTTGCTCTTACACAGTTTTGTATTTTATGTCATTGTTTGCTGGCTCTGGGGGGGATTGGCCTGCAGTTGGCTGCATTGCTTGTATGTTCTTACATATTATTATGATGTTTGGTTTGTCATAAACATTTGTAACTTGTCCTGCGCTGCCACTGCTGTTGCCGTCGACCACGTACATAAGTGGAATCCCGGTTGCTGTTGCTGTTGCTGTTGCCCCTGCTCGTAATGTCACTTGGGTTGAAACCTGGTTCTGCCACATGCCACCGATACTGCAAGTTGACTGTGCTGTGTTTGCTCCGGCTTATTACAGGACGTCACACAGCCAATAGAGGGGACAGTTTCATTATTCTTATTTCCTTCATTTTATTTTATTCATTTTTTACTTCCAAGAAATGAGTTTGTCGTAGGTTATTATATAACCGTGGCACTGTAATAGCTACCAGGAATTTTTAATAATTTCAGTAGTTGTTAAAGGCAATTCTCCATACATATTCTAGTAGCCAATCAGTCAATCAGTCAGCAGTCAATCAAGAAGACTGTATGGACAAGGTATACAAAGAGAAATGTTTTTAAATAGATTTTTTCTACATTTTTAATGTATTGTCTTTAGAAAGTCTTAAGAAATAAATGCATTTATTCATTTACAAAAGTTTTATAGTATTTAAATTAAAGTTAAATTCTCATAAATTCTCTTCTTAATAGGAGCATCACTTATTCTGTTAATCATTATTTAATAATTAATTAAGTTTTTAGTTGCTAGGCGACCTTTAAACTAATTGATAAATTTCATCCACAATTGAACAAATAATGATTCGGTTCAATTTAGTTGTTCACCTGCCGAAATAATTGGCTTTGAGCTCAAAGGACATTGGTAGGTTCGCACACATATTGTGGCCAGCCAGCTGGGAGTAGGTCAATGGATGGGATGCCTGGTTGCGCTGGCCGGGCCTGTCGCTTATCTCGGACCAAGCGAACTGCACACAAAATCAATTAATTACGCATTTTGTAAGCTGACGCTTAATTAAACCATTATTTATTATCTCGTATGGCTGGATGGCGTGCTATGGGGCGCGGCCACACAAAAAGTTGTGCCAACCCGCTCGACCCAAGCCCCTTTGCCGAGCTCTGTTATCATTTATAGAATGCCTACAGCGTGTGGAGGGTACTCAGAGCATGGGCAAAGCACAGCGAAACTAGAAACCGGGCAATGTGTGTGGGCTGCTCGTAAATCTGTCTTTGACATGCAATTTTAGTGCAGCGGCTGTTGCTGTTGCTCCAGTTGCTCCTTCAGCCAGCCATTAGAAGCAAGAACAACAACAATATATCAGCAATAACAATGCACAATACAACTCAGCCAAAGGACAACGCACTTACCCACTCCCGACAACTGTGCCCAGTGTGTGGTCCCTGGCCCGAGGATGAAGCCAGCAACCAAATTGCCTCTAATTGTCGTCTTTCTCTTGGCAACCGGCAACCTGCAACCTGCACCCATCATTGCCCAGTATCACGCCCACTTCACGCCATTACATGCTTTAATAGGCCTACTCCGACCACCGTCCCCTCTCGAGACACTAGAGACTCTCTGCCTGGCAGGCGCTTCCTGCCTTGTGTCTGCGCATTCAAGAAGTTGTTGGCTTTTGATTCCCTTGCCAGGGTGCATTACGACTATCTGATGAGCCTTAAATAATTCAGTTAATCTTTATCATATTTGAATACCAAGCGATATGCTTTATTAAGTTGTGAATGAATTTAAGCAAACAGCAAAGTTTTAAGCCAAGTTAAGAACTTCTAGTCCATTTAATATGCTTATGTTGAATATAAATTGTAATCCAATCAGAGAAATAATAATTTTTTGTTTAATGCATACTTTTTTTTATTAAATATTTCTACCTTTTGAAATATCCATATGATAAGAATTATTTCTATCAAATTTACAGTGTATTTGCGTTTCGTGGTGTGCTTCAAAATTTGTTCTGTTTTTAATTACTTAAAAGCGGCGTCTTCATGACTGCTTAACCTCAGACCTTTGACCAGGGGCAATTGGGCTTTGGCTTGGGCTTCGTCTTTGGCTTTATGTAACTTGAGCACTTAACGCTGCTGCCGCAATTTTAGCAAGCAACATTAAATTAAATAATTGTGCTACCAGGCAGGCAGCCTTTCAGTCGCCAAGCAATGCGCCAGATAGTTTTTGCACACATTTTTCAGCATGGAAGTTATGTGAAAAATGTTTGTGAATATTACAGGTCGCAGCCAGCTTGGAGCGTGCGCTTACTTCTCTCTAGGAGCTTGGCTAGCATGGCCAACACAAGGATCTTGGCTCCCTTCAACTGCAGCTTTTTTACTCCTCGGGGTTTTTGTCTAACGCCCAGTGCTGGGATGCTCACTGATTACGCAAATTGTCCTGTTGTTAGCGTTACGTGACTGCCATGTGTGCAAGTGGATTTTCTGCTGTGTTCAAGTGCTCGTCCAATTTCATGAGCTTATGAGCTCATGTGCAATGCGAAAATGAATTTTGATTAAATTCATTAGAAAAATATTCACACATTTTATTATCTATTGCTGTCAGAAGCTGTGCTCATAGCTCAACCTGAAATAGTGTTGACTGTAGGGGATTTTAGATTGCCATTGATTACGTTGTGTAACTGATAAAGCTTATGACAGTATACAACTCTTGCACTGATATACTTTAATACTCTATTCCGTTTAGATTTCGGTTCGGGTTACAACATATTGAAGTTGTGGTCTTATTTCGATACTTCTCACTCACAGATTTTTAGTTTGTTGCCTAGCTTAAAGCCACATAATTTCAGTCAAAGAAATCTCCTGCTTTATTTGCATTTCATGCAATAGCAGCTTTCCCATTGAGGTATATTTTAATTTATATTTTCTTATGCACAAAACGCGCCTCGTATTCCTTCCGTAGAGTGGGAGACGGGTAGGGAGACGGAATGCTTGGAAAGGCGAGGTATTCCTTTTTCAGTCATTAAGACCGCTGCACACGACTCAACTTTCAGAAATTCTGACGTTATTACCACCCTCGAAACTGAATGAGAAGGGCAGAGCGTGGGGCTAAAAGCAAATAACTACGATGCCAC